>CAMZMU010000111.1:14822553-15041881 GCA_947311845.1 Poa pratensis
TTTTCTTCTCTCTTATCCCCATTGTTGACACTTGAAATCTTGCTCTTCCTCTCAATCCCTCCCATGGTTCTTGCTCATATTTGAGGGAAAGTGAGAGGTGATCTTGATCACGTTTTCACCGATCGATTTCTCCTCTAAGTGAGGGGAACCTAGTAGATCTTGATCTTGGAGTTCTTGGTGCATCCCTCTTTGTTCTTCCTCTCTTATTCCCCCATAAGCATTTGTTGCTTTGTTGGAATTTGAGAGTGAAGGATTTGAGCACTTGTGCTCTTGCCTTTTGCATTTGGTGCATCGGTGTGCTCTCCACGAGGATTCGTGGAAGTTGAAAGTTTTGAGCTTGTTACTCTTGGGTCCTTGGACCCTAGAACGCCCGTGTGGTGGTTGGACCTTTGTGGTCACTTGTGAAGCCGTTCTGGTGCCCCCAATCCCGTTGTGGGTTGTGCCCCGGATTGTTGTTGAAAGCCGTCGGGAGCCCCCAATCCATTGTGGTTGGTCCATTGTTGTTGAAAGGCTCCGGATTCCGCCTCGAAGGATTCCGATAGTGGAAGGTGAACCAAACCTTTGTGGTGCGGTTCATCGGAGAAGAAGGTGAAACCTTTGTGGTTGTTGAACCATTGTGTTGGTTCACACCTCTCCAACGAGACGTACTCCCTTAACAAGGAGGAACTCGGGAATACATCCTCGTCTCCGCGTGCCTCGGTTATTTCTATACCCGAGCTTTTACTTATGCACTTTACATTGTGATAGCCTTCGTGCTTGAAGTATTCTATTGCTATCACCTTGTTGCTTGTCTTGCTTAGCATAAGTTGTTGGTGCACATAGGTGAGCCTAGTTTATTTAGGTTGTTGGCTTGTTAATTTAAACACATAGTTTTATTCCGCAATTATCAAGCCTAAACCGGAAAAGTTTTAATCGCCTATTCACCCCCCCCCCCTCTAGGCGACATCCTTGTCCTTTCAATTGGTATCAGAGCCTGGGCTCTCTTTTTGGGCTTTACCGCCTAGAGAGTAAAGATGTCGTATAGAGAATTAGTGCACGATCCCACTCTTATATTCATGGCACAAATTATGATGTTTGGAAAATTCGCATGCTTAACCTTCTTAGGGACATAAACCCAAATTTTAAGAGAATTGTAGATATGGGTTTTTCTCCTCCAAAGGATTCCCAAAAGTTATCTTTAGAGGATGAGGAAAACTCTTATCTCGATACTCGTGTATCTAATTGTCTTATGTGTGTTTTGAGCGATGTAGTTCTTGCATCAATCATGCCTTTTCGGAACGCTCATGAGCTATGGACCAAGCTTCAAGATAAATATGAAGTGTCCAATATTATTGAGGATGATTGTTCTCCCTCCACCTCCGGCCGTGATGAGTTCACATATTCTTCCACTTCACCAACATGTGTTTTGACACAAGGTAATGATATGGTGAGTGGTGATAGAAATTGCTTTGTTGATGGTGAATATTCTATTGACTATACTTCATCTCTATCTCATTGCAATGTTCTATCTTTGGACTTAAACACTTCTAGCACTCCAAATGTTTTACATGCTAGTGTTGATAGTCCTTGCATATCATGTAATAGTTGTTTAACTAAATCTCATGATGATATGCTTCATTTCTTGTTGCCATGAAAACAATACTTCCATATCCTCTATTTCTTGTGTGGCTAACAATGTAGAGGAATCCCAACATTTGTTGGAACAAGAAATGGATCTCAATGGTGCTTCAAGTATCTCTTCACCATCTTTGCCCACTACTCATTTTTGCCTTATGGCTAAGGATTCAAAGGTTTCTCCACCTTTGGAACCTCTACATATTGTGATGATGTGGATGGGGATTCTCATGGAGCGCTTATGGATGTTGAATCCATAACAAAGAAGGGTGAGATGGTATTTGGTGCTCTCCCCAAAGGTAGCAAAGCTATCCCTCCTCTAAGTGAAATCATTGTTTATGCTATTAAGAGTAGGGAAATCATTGAGGACTTGGAAACTCAATTTCTCGAGAAATGTCAAATTGAGAGAGAGGATGCCGATGAAAAGGCATCCTTAATGAATGCCCTTGAGGAAGAGCAAGAGCTTCGAGTGTCTCTTGAGGAGAAACTTGAATCTCTTGATGAATCAAATGATCTTATTATTGCTAAAATCATTAAGGAAAGAGATCATGCTATTGCTAAATATAAAGTGCTTAAAAAGGAAAAGTTGAATTTGGTGTTGGCAATGCTAGACTAAGTGAGGACATAGAGAGACTTGAGAAAGCCCACAAGGCTTTAGAAAGTGAACACTCTCTCCTTATCAAGTCTCATGATCAACTCCAAACTCAACTATCTAAGAATGATGAGCCTGGCAAGTTGTCTTCTTCCAATTCTAATGATAATGATGCTTGTGCTACTAACTCCACTTCTTGTGAAGCATCTACTTTGAAGGAGAATGTTGAGCTAAGGGCTCAACTTGAGTTGCTAACTAGCAAGTATAGGAAATTGGAAGAAAGTCATGAAAAGCTATCTAGCTCTAATGATGATCTTCTAGCATCCTATGCTAGGCTAAAGTTAGCTCATGAGGCTATCACTACAAAGGTAACATCTATTGAGCCTCATGTGGACAAAGGCACAACTTCGACTAAAAATGCTTTATTGCCATGTGCTAGTCCTAGTGATTCATCCACTCACAATATTGCTAAATCTTGTGATGAATTACTGTCCATGCCTTGTTTCTCTAACAATGAAGCCTCTACTTCCTCTAGTGTTTGTGTTAATACTAACCATGTAGAGGAATTAAATGAGCTCAAGGCCCAAGTCACTTCTTTGAAGAAAGACTTGAAAAAGCGTCATGTTGGGGATTCTACACTTGACAATATGTTGAGTGTTCAAAGACGCCCCAATGACAAGAGTGGACTTGGATTCAACTCCAATATCAAGAACAAGTCCAAGTATAACAAGAAGAAAAAGGGCCAAGAACAAGTTCAAGATTCGGCCAAGATTGTTTGCTTCAAGTGCAAAGTTGAAGGGCACCATGTTAGATCTTGCCCTTTGAAGAAGAAGGTTCTTAGTGAGAAGCAACAAGGGAAGAAGCCTCAAGTTCAAACTCAAGTTCCTCAAGTTGAAGAACGGCCTCTTCCCAAGAAGAATCAAGCTACCCCTCCTCAAGTCAAGACTCCAACTAAGAAGAGAGGAGGAAGTAGATGTTGCTACCTATGCCGTGAGAAGGGTCACCTTGCTTCTTCATGCACAAATGGTACCTTATCCAACCCCATTATTATTAATGATGATTATTCTCTTCGGAAGGATAAGGTTGGCAATGTGTTTGCCAAATATGTTGGTACTCAAAGTGGTGTCAAGAAAAGAACCATTTGGGTTGCCAAACCTATTGTGACTAACCTCTTAGGACCCAACTTGGTTGGGGACCAACAAGCTAAAACTTGATCAATAGGTGTTGTTGGAGGGCATTGGAGACTTGGCTACATTATGAAGAATTAAGGGATCTTCATCTATTATATTCTCTCAAGCCAAGTCATTTGGATTATATTGTTCTATCTCATATCCAATGTTCCTCCTTGCGGTAACTTTTATTTAAATCATATATACATTGAAAGTTGCTTGCACCCTTGCATGTGTTAGGTTTTGTACCTCGCTAGTTTTTGTATGTGTTGTGCTCTCTACTTACTTATCTTGAGAAATCAAGTATGTGTATTTTGGTTTGCACATCATCTACTTGTTTTGAGCCTTATTGCTTTTATTTGCTATCTTATCTTGTTGGCTCTCTTTGAGAGATTAATGGACTATCCTATTTTGGGGGAGTGATATGCTTCGTGCACTTCACAATCCTAAAATTGTGTATACATGAGGAATACCACTTAGTGTTGATATATTAATATTATCTATTCTCTATGTGGTATGTCATGCTCATGAGAAATTCAAATTCTATAATATCCATTAATTTCTCGAGTTGGTTTTGTTTGCCTCTTGTTTTAAAATGAATGGATTATCACATTATGGGGGAGTAATAAGCTTGTGCATATTACAAACCTAGAAAATGTGAACATGTGAGGTATTGCCACCTAGAATTGATTTGTTAATAATCTTATTCCTATGTGGCATGTTGCTCAAACAAGTTCCATATTTGCCTAAATGATTTTATTTACTCACTCTTTTGGATCTTGTTTGTGATGGACATTCTTGGTACGGTTTTCCCCAAATATGTTCGCATATCCTTTTGGGAAATCGATTTCTTCAAGCTACTCTTTGTAGTGGCTTTGCATGATCGCGTGAATACTTGAAGCTATCAAGAATATCTATCTTTTAAGCTTTGGCCTTTAAATCTTATCTTTTGACCATATGCTTATTTGTTGTGAAGTGGGTCTTCAATATCACTTCTTTATACCACCGAGAATTATCTCTATATACTCCTTGTCCATGACAAGCGATCCTCATAATTGTGGTGGAATTTGTAGACCATCTTCACTTTGGTTTTTGCTTTGAATTTGCCTTAATTTTATTGCCAAGGATTTATTTTGATCTAACTCCTCTCGTCTTCCTTGTATCTTTTGGATCTTTGTTGCACTACTCAAAATTTGTTTTATGCCTTCTTCGTTAGGAAAAGCAATGATCCCAATCTTGTGCATTCACGTTCAAAAGTTATACTTCTTGATAATGCACTATTCTTGGGGAAGCTATCCTACATTGAGTAGAACATCATTCTTTAAATTGGTTTTGCATCTTATTGCTTTTCTTGAGCATGATTAGTGTTTCAATAATATGTGTGGAGAGTGATGATCCCAATTATGTGCATTTTGCATTCAAATGCAAGATCATAAATAATGCACATTTCTTGGGGGAGCAATCCTATATGCTTTTGAACATTAGTTGTCTTCAATTGATATTTGATCCCGATGACGTGTCTCTTTGGAAGACAAACATTTCTCGTCTTGGTACTTTGTGCCATCATGAGAAGTGTAGAGGGTTTGGTTTATTCCTTGATGATATTTTCATCAATTGGTATCTTACTTTCATTTGGCATCTTTTCAAAGTGGTATCTTCAATCATGTGTTGATTTGGGTGTTTGATATAATTTGGACAGTTTTCTTTCTTGTCACACTTGTGTGTGCTTTCTTGGCTTAATTGGTATTGTGTCCAATTTATATCTCATTTGGGTCTCGGAAGTCTTGTGCATGCATATTTACTATGTATATCTTATGGCATGCTTACTTTCGTTGATCTAATATATAGGATAAACTCCATCAAATCCTAAATGGCTAAGATGTGCATGAAATTCAATTTCATATCAATATGCACATATTTATGTGGAGTTTGTCCTATGTATTGTAGTTGCTCTAACTACTTTGGACCCAATGAGTTTGGGAACCATGGTGTACTTGAATTTGTTTTAGGTACACTTGAGATGCTTTGGAAGCTTGTCTCATTTACAAGGAAGGTGTAATCACCATGTGATTATTGGAGCCAAGCTCGGATGATTGTGAACTCTTATCTTCTACATCAACAATGCTATCTCGGTAACAAGTATCTACCTCATGCATACATTTCTAGCTTTCAACCTTGTGTAGGTTGTATCTTGGCATGAATTTCCTTTGTGCGATACTTGTTATCCTTCTCGGAGCATCCCTTTTATCACCTTATCCCTTGTGGATACTTTTGATGCTATGATGAGTGTGTATTGGAAGTTCATCTATATTCCTTTAAGATAAAATTGAGCTTTGTGCTATGCTTTAAAGCAAAGATCTTATTGATATATATATGACTTCCACTAGGATATCATGTTCTTCACCGTAGTATCTATTTTATGTGTGCATGTTTCTTTGTGGACTTATATCTTCGTGATTGATGTCCACTTAGAAATTTATATACATGAGAAAGTTACATCTTTATTTGGTATTCCAATTCTTTAGTGACCACCTCTTATTGCTTTTGATTCTTTTGGTGGTTTCTAAAAAGTCACAAGCTTTGCCTTTCATTTGGTATACTTTTGCATCTTAATAAGCTTGTGGACCTATTTGCTACTCTTTTGTTTGTGTTCAAAATTATCTAGGAGGGAGTGAGGATTCCATGTTGTGCATACCATATTGCAATGCAAATCCTACATTGTGCACGTACCTTGGGGAGTTCCCTCTTGATTTAAGAACACTTCTTCGGATTCTTTTGTTTGCTAGCTTCTTTCGTCGAAGTATCTTTCTCCTTGATATTCTTTTGCAATTTTTGGATCTTCAATATAGTTTGATCTCCATCCATATATTCGTCATTGGATATGTGCATTTGATTTCACTCATATTATGAGAAATGCACACATTATGGGGGAGCTCTTCCTATATTGGCCTTCCAAATTTTCCTCCCATTTCGGCAATCGATGCCAATGGGGGAGAAGTTTAGAGGGTTTAAGGGAGTTGGTTTATGCTTGAGCTTCGTTCTTAAGAATTTGCCTTTCTTGCTCTTGTATCCTTGCTCTTTGTGTTGCATGGTTACTTAATTCATTATATATATAAACCCTCGTAAAGGGATTGTCATCAATTACCAAAATGGGGGAGATTGAAAGGGCATGTGTTGCCCCATGCGTGGTTTTGGTAATTAATGACAATCCTTATGGACTAATGTTTGCATTGAGATATCTTTATAGATCTTGTCCATGAAGAAGTTTGGAGTTCATTTTGTTGGACTCTAGAAGATTACATGATGATCAATGCTCTATTCAAGGGTTTATATGAAGAATGGTCATGTGTAGAGTGGAGCATTTTGCAAGTATGTCTTGAAGGATTCAAGACATCATCTTTGTGAAACGGAGCTTAGCGAGTGATACGTCTCAAACGTATCTATAATTTTTGATGTTCCATGCTTGTTTTATACCAATTGCTACATGTTTTGCATCTACTTTATATCACTTTTATACATTTTTTGGGACTAACCTATTAACAAGATGCCGAAGTGCCAGTTCCTGTTTTCTGCTGTTTTTGTATTCCAGAAAAGCTAGTCTGGAAATATTCTCGGAATTGGACGAAACTACACGGGGGTGCCTATTTTTCCAGAACACACCTGACGGAGCGAAGGAGCAGCAGAGGAGGGCCACCAGGGCCACACGCCACAGGGCGCGGGCCCCCCTCTGCCGCGCCCTGGGTGGTGTGGGCCCCTCGGGGGTCCGCAGCCGCCGCCCTTTCGCCTACTTATTCCCCCCGACGCGAAAACCCTAAGTACCTGAGCAAATATCCACGAAAAGATCCAGAGACGCCGCCGTCGTCAACCCTAGCTCGGGAGGGTTCAGAACCTCTTCCCGGCACCCTGCCGGAGAGGGGAATCGTCACCGGAGGCTTCTACATCGCCATGCCTGCCTCCGGAGTGATGCGTGAGTAGTTCATCCTTGGACTACGGGTCCATAGCAGTAGCTAGATGGTTGTCTCTCCACTTTGTGCCATCATGTTTAGATCTTGTGAGCTGCCCTACATGATCAAGATCATATTATTGTAATGCTACATGTTGTGTTTGCTGGGATCCGATGAATATTGAATATTATGTCAAGTTGATTATCAATCTATCTTATATGTTATTTAAGATCTTGCATGCTTTCCGTTACTCGTAGATGCTTTGGCCAAGTAGATGCTTGTAACTCCAAGAGAGAGTATTTATGCTAGATAGTGGGTTCATGTCTCCGTTTAACCTGGGACAGTGACAGAAAGTTCTAAGGTTGTGGATGTGCTGTTGCCACTAGGGATAACCTAACGATGCTATGTCCACGGCATATGTGTTTGTTTACATTACGCACTTTACTTAATGCAATTATCCGTTGCTTGCAACTTAATACCAACGGGGGACTCGGATGACAACCCGGCGGTGGATTATTAGTCATAGATGCTGTTGGATAACGATCTATGTATTATGTCGTAATGCCCAATTAAATATCATAGTAGTCAACATGTCATGTATATGCATTGTCATGCGCTCACTATTCGTCAATTGCCCAGCTGTAATTTGTTCACCCAACATGTTAGTTATCTTTTATGGAGAGACACCACTAGTGAACTGTGGACCCCGGTCCATTCTTTTACACTGATTAAACAACCACAAACTGCAAACTGTTCCTTTTTCATTCTCTGCAATTTAATACTCATTTTCCACACCATACGTTTAATCCTTTGTTTTCAGCAAGCCAGTGAGATTGACAACCTCACTGTTTCGTTGGGGCAAAGTAGTTTGATTGTGTTGTGTGCAGATTCCACGTCAACAGTCCAGACTCCCTGCGACAGCTATTTTTCTGGCGCCGTTGACAACCTTCTGAAGAGTTGCTGCTCCTACTGGTTCGATAACCTTGGTTTCTTTCTGAGGGAAAACTTGCTGCTGACTACATCATACCTTCCTCTTGGGGTCTCCCAACGAACGTGTGTTTCACGTCATCAAGCTATTTTTCTGGCGCCGTTGCCGGGGAGACAGCAGTCTTCTGCAAGGGGAGTTTCACGCTTCCAATCTCTTTACTTTGTTTTTGTCTTGCTTAGTTTATTTTATTTTATCTTGTTTGCTTTCAATTATCAAAAACACAAAAAAATTAGTTACTTGCATCTAGTTTACTTTCAAGTTATTTTCTGTACTGTTTTTATTTCTGCTAAAATGAGTACTCCTGAGAACACTAAGTTGTGTGATTTCACTAGCACGAACAACAATGATTTCATATGCACACCTATTGCTCCACCTGCTGCTTCAGCAGAATTTTATGAAATTAAACCTGCACTTTTAAATCTTGTTATGAAAGAGCAATTTTCTGGTGTTAGTACTGATGATGCTGCTGTTCACCTTAATAACTTTGTTGAACTTTGTGAAATGCAAAAGCTCAAGGAAGTAGATGGTGATATTATTAAACTGAAACTTTTTCCTTTCTCCTTGAGAGGACGTGCTAAAGAATGGTTGCTATCTTTGCCTAGAAATAGTATTGATTCATGGACTAAATGCAAAGATGCTTTTATTGGAAAATATTATCCTCCTGCTAAGATTATTTCTTTGAGAAGTAGCATAATGAATTTTAAGCAATTTGATAATGAACATGTTGCTCAAGCATGGGAGAGAATGAAATCATTGGTTAAAAATTGTCCCACTCATGGACTGACTACTTGGATGATCATCCAAACCTTCTATGCAGGATTAAATTTTTCTTCGAGGAATTTATTGGATTCGGCCGCTGGAGGTACCTTTATGTCCATCACTTTGGGTGCTGCAACAAAGCTTCTTGATGATATGATGATTAATTATTCTGAGTGGCACACCGAGAGAGCTCCAACAGGTAAGAAGGTAAATTCTGTTGAGGAAACCTCCTCCTTGAGTGCCAAAATTGATACTATTATGTCTATGCTTGCAAATGGTCAAACACATGTTGATCCAAATAATGTTCCTTTAGCTTCTTTGGTTGCTCAAGAAGAGCATGTTGATGTGAACTTCATTAAAAATAATAATTTCAACAACAATGCTTATAGGAATAATTTTGGTAATAGCAATTATAGGCCCTATCCTTCTAATAGTGGCAATGGTTATGGAAATTCCTATAGTAACTCCTACAATAATAATAAGAGTGTACCCTCTGATCTTGAAGTTATGCTTAAGGATTTTATTAGTACACAAACTGCTTTCAATAAAACTGTTGAGGAGAAATTTGGGAAAATTGATGTGCTTTCCTCTAAAGTTGATAGTCTTGCTCTTGATGTTGACTTATTGAAACTAAAGAACATGCCTCATGATGTTAAAGAGAGCAAAACTCTCAATGCTATACAAGTTAAAATTGATAACAATGTGAGGATGTTAGCTGAATTGCATGCTAGATGGGAAAGAGAGGATGAAATTGCTAGAAAGAACAATATTGCTAGAGTTTATACTATTACTACTTCTGAAAATGCTTCAAACTCAAGTGTTAACAAACCTCCTACCATTAATGGCAAGATAGTTGGTGTTGGTAATGTTTCCACTTCTATTGCAAAATGTCCTAAATTGCCTGATAACTCTGAAACTGTCCTTGATAAAGATGCTGAAATTTCTAGCAATAAGGAAGAGAATAATTCCATTACTTTTGATGATAATGACTTTGATTTTGATGGTTGCAATATTTCTGAAGTAATTAAGTTCTTGCAAAAGCTAGCTAGAAGTCCTAATGCTAGTGCTATAAACATGGCTTTTACTAAACATATTACTAATGCTCTCATACAAGTTAGGGAAGAGAAATTAAAACATGAAGCTTCTATCCCTAGGAAGTTAGAAGATGGTTGGGAGCCCATCATTAAATTGAAATTGAATGACTTTGATTGCAATGCTTTGTGTGACCTTGGTGCTAGTATTTCTGTTATGCCTAAAAGATTATATGATATGCTTGATTTAGCACCTTTGGAAAATTGTTACTTGGATGTTCACCTTGTTGATTCTACTATTAAAAAACCTTTGGGAAGAATTGATGATGTTCTTATCATGGTTAACAACAATTATGTCCCCGTTGATTTTATTGTCTTGGATATTGAGTGCAATCCATCATGCCCTATTGTGCTGGGAAGACCTTTTCTTAGACTGTAGGTGCTATTATTGATATGAAAGAAGGGAATATAAAATATCAATTTCCTCTCAAGAAAGGTATGGAACACTTTCCTAGGAAGAAGATTAAGCCACCTTATGATTCTATTGTTCGAACAAATTACAATGTTGATGCTTCTTCACTTGGTAATACTTGATGCATGCTTTGTGCCTAGCTAAAAGGCGTTAAAGAAAAGCGCTTATGGGAGGCAACCCATTTTATTTTTCTGCAATTTTTCTTTTATTGAGTCAAGGAGTTTGTTTACTTCTGTAGCAACTCCTTTGTATCTTTATTTTCTCGCATTGTTGTGCCAAGAGTAGCCTCTAATGATAAGATGATGCTTAATTTTGATTGCTGCGCAGAAACAGATTTTTGCTGTTCACTGTACGAAATTCCTAAAATCACCAGATTGTTAATTAAATCTGAAATTTTTGTGCGTAATCTTTATGAATGTCTGAAACTTTCATTAGTTCAGAGTTTCTCGATCTGAGCGTCGTAAGTGCCTCGAAAAAATTCGTCTTTGCGGACTGTTCTGTTTTAGACAGATTATGCCTTTTTATTTTTGCATTCTCTCTTTTACTAGTGTTGAGTGAAATTCTTTTTTGGGTGGAAGAGCTTCACATAACATCAGTGGCTGTAGCTAATGTTTAAAGTAACAAATCATATTGCGTCTTTATAGAACATGTGAATTTTTGATTATGCACTAACCCTCTAATGAGATCTACTTTGAGTTTGGTGTGACGGAAGTTTTCAAGGGTCAAGAGAGAAGGATGATATAATAGGATCAAGAAGAGTGAAGAGCTTAAGCTTGGGGAGGCTCCCATGGATCTCCCCAGCATATTTCAAGAAGACTCAAGCGTCTAAGCTTGGGGATGCCCAAGGCATCCCCTTCTTCATCGTCAAAATTATCAGGTCATCTCTAGTGAAACTATATTTTAATTCTTTCACATCATATGTGCTTTTCTTGGAGCGTCTGTGTGCTTTTATTTTCAGTATTGCATTTTATTTTCAATAAAGCTTGACTGGACCCTAGCATTCTTGATTGGGAGAGAGACACGCTCCGCTTTTTCATGAGAATACTCCTATTCTTCACTTATATTTGTTGAGTATTCATATCTAGCGCTGTTCAGCTTTTAGCTCTTGTTTTCATGTATCTCTTGTCAGAGCTATTAGCTTTCTTTTGTAGAAAGTACTCTCTTGCTTCACTTATATTTGTTTGGAGAGTTGATGAAATAAATTGATTGGTGTTTGGTTGGTTCAGAAAATGTTGCATGTGGTAATTGGTATAAGGAAAAACTTGCTTAATCTTGTAGATCACTAAAATGGATAACTTGATGCTTGTCAATTGTTTTGAGTTAACAAGTAGATCATGATTAAATTGTGCATCACATGAGTTAAGCCTATTAGTGAAGAACTACCGTAAAGCTTGTTGAAAATTTGGTTTGCATCGGTGGTACCTCTAAGGTCTAGATATTTTCTAATAACAGGGTTTGGTTAACAAGGAAGACGGTATGAAGTCTTATAACGTTTGCAATATGTTTGTCATATAAAACTTGGTGTACGGGTTGATATTCTTGTTTGCTTACATAACCTTGCTAGCCTAAACTCTGTACTGAGAGGGAATGCTTCTCGTGCATCCAAATCCTTGAGCCAAAATCCATGCCATTTGTGTCCACCATAACTACCTATATGTGGTATTTCCTTGCCACTCCAAGTAAATTTTTCATGTGCTACCTTTAAATTATTCAAAATGTTATTATTCCCTTTTTGTGTCAATGTTTACTAGCTCATGAGGAATTAGTGTGGTTATTCTTTATTCTATTTGTCGAGTGGACTTTTACACCTGGACTAGTGGCATATACATCCGCTTATCCAATAACTTGCAAAAAGAGCTGGCAACGGGGTGCCCAGTCCCAATTAATTACAACTTTAACCAATTAATTCTCTTCACACTTTTGCCCTGATTCATCAGTAAGCAATGACAAACAGTGAAATACCTGAATGTGTGTAAACCAAAGAGAAAGAGGGATGATCTGCCTTGCTGGTAGAAATAACGTCCTTCATGGGAGCCGCTCTTAAAAGTCCGTTCGACAGGTAGAATACTGTTCTCACCCGCTACCATTCGTTGACAATTAACAAACACCTCTCAAAAATAGATACTCCTCCATGGTATGTGATTGATGGAAGGCACCCGAGGATTCGGTTAGCCATGGCTTGTGTTAGCAAGGTTGGGAGGAGTATCAAATATTTTATGCAATCTCTATATGCTTTCAAAAACCTAAAAGCTCTAGCACATGATTTAATCCCTGCTTCCCTCTGCGAAGGGCCTTTCTTTTACTTTTATGTTGAGTCAGTTTTCCTATTCTTTCTGTCTTCCACAAGCAAACACTAGTGTCAACTTTGTTACAACATGCGTTATATGCAATGTATTGGACTTGTTATACTACTTTGTGTTGACAATATCCATGAGATAAATATGTTGAAATGCTAAATTCTTCCTTTGTGTTGATTAAATACCTTTTGTTAGAAACTATTGCTTTATGAGTTAACACTTATGCAAAACTGTTTGATGCTTGTCTCGAAAGTACTATTCATGAAAACGTTTAGCTTGTGTGATTCATTGTTTACTCATTATCTATTTGGTAGCAAATTATAGACCATTGACTTGGATCACTTCATTCATTTACATGTGCCTTGCAATATTATATGATCAAGATTATGATAGTAGCATGTCACCTCAAAAATTATTTGTTTTTATCGTTTACCTACTCGAGGACGAGTAGGAACTAAGCTTGGGGATGCTGATACGTCTCAAACGTATCTATAATTTTTGATGTTCCATGCTTGTTTTATACCAATTGCTACATGTTTTGCATCTACTTTATATCACTTTTATACATTTTTTGGGACTAACCTATTAACAAGATGCCGAAGTGCCAGTTCCTGTTTTCTGCTGTTTTTGTATTCCAGAAAAGCTAGTCTGGAAATATTCTCGGAATTGGACGAAACTACACGGGGGTGCCTATTTTTCCAGAACACCTGACGGAGCGAAGGAGCAGCAGAGGAGGGCCACCAGGGCCACACGCACAGGGCGCGGCCCCCCTCTGCCGCGCCCTGGGTGGTGTGGGCCCCTCGGGGGTCCGCAGCCGCCGCCCTTTCGCCTACTTATTCCCCCCGACGCGAAAACCCTAAGTACCTGAGCAAATATCCACGAAAAGTTCCAGAGACGCCGCCGTCGTCAACCCTAGCTCGGGAGGGTTCAGAACCTCTTCCCGGCACCCTGCCGGAGAGGGGAATCGTCACCGGAGGCTTCTACATCGCCATGCCTGCCTCCGGAGTGATGCGTGAGTAGTTCATCCTTGGACTACGGGTCCATAGCAGTAGCTAGATGGTTGTCTCTCCACTTTGTGCCATCATGTTTAGATCTTGTGAGCTGCCCTACATGATCAAGATCATATTATTGTAATGCTACATGTTGTGTTTGCTGGGATCCGATGAATATTGAATATTATGTCAAGTTGATTATCAATCTATCTTATATGTTATTTAAGATCTTGCATGCTTTCCGTTACTCGTAGATGCTTTGGCCAAGTAGATGCTTGTAACTCCAAGAGAGAGTATTTATGCTAGATAGTGGGTTCATGTCTCCGTTTAACCTGGGACAGTGACAGAAAGTTCTAAGGTTGTGGATGTGCTGTTGCCACTAGGGATAACCTAACGATGCTATGTCCACGGCATATGTGTTTGTTTACATTACGCACTTTACTTAATGCAATTATCCGTTGCTTGCAACTTAATACCAACGGGGGACTCGGATGACAACCCGGCGGTGGATTATTAGTCATAGATGCTGTTGGATAACGTCTATGTATTATGTCGTAATGCCCAATTAAATATCATAGTAGTCAACATGTCATGTATATGCATTGTCATGCGCTCACTATTCGTCAATTGCCCAGCTGTAATTTGTTCACCCAACATGTTAGTTATCTTTTATGGAGAGACACCACTAGTGAACTGTGGACCCCGGTCCATTCTTTTACACTGATTAAACAACCACAAACTGCAAACTGTTCCTTTTTCATTCTCTGCAATTTAATACTCATTTTCCACACCATACGTTTAATCCTTTGTTTTCAGCAAGCCAGTGAGATTGACAACCTCACTGTTTCGTTGGGGCAAAGTAGTTTGATTGTGTTGTGTGCAGATTCCACGTCAACAGTCCAGACTCCCTGCGACAGCTATTTTTCTGGCGCCGTTGACAACCTTCTGAAGAGTTGCTGCTCCTACTGGTTCGATAACCTTGGTTTCTTTCTGAGGGAAAACTTGCTGCTGACTACATCATACCTTCCTCTTGGGGTCTCCAACGAACGTGTGTTTCACGTCATCAGCGAGGCTCTCCCATAATGGTGTATGGGGAGTATTTGGAGAAGTTTTCATCAAGCATGTGCTAGCAAGCACAATCAAGAAAGGAGTTAAAACTTGAGAGAGTCAAGATCGTCATCATCGAGCTCAAGTGGAATGCGCAAGGCAAAGGTATGATCTTAATAGGGTTTCTTTTTTACCGGTCTCATGTTGTTAGTTTGGAGACCGGGTTATAGGATAGACAGCGTACTATCAAGAGGGTCTCTCAAGTGAGTAACTTGATCGCATCTTTGTGGAGAGCTCAAACCTTTGCATTTTTCTTTTATTCATGTGAGAATTTAGAGCTTGTGTTCATCTCCATACCAAGCTCTAGTTCACAGAAAACGGATTTCGTATTGAAAACTTGTTGCGTTTTCGGTTTTGCAGGTTTTGCCGGTTCATCTTTTTTTTAGAGAGGTTTACCTCTCTACATTTTGATTTCCTCCTCACATGATGGACTATGATGTTTCTATGCATAATCTTGAAGGGCTCTTCGTTGCGATTCCAACGAGCCCAAGAACATCGAAAACGGAGTCCGGATGAAAACTTGTGTGCATTCCCGGCTTTGGAAATATTGTCGGTCCACCTCGAGATAGGGTCCACACCCTCCATGTGTGGTATCCCCTCTATATTTGTGACCCTTAACTTTTTGTAGGAATGCATTCGTCGTTACCTTTCCAACAAAGTTGGTTTCATCGCATTTGGATTTTTATTTGAAAAGATATGATTTTTAGAAGTTTTATTTCTGCGCGGGCCAGCTCCCAGGCCGGGCCACATGCCGGTCGTCTATGCCAGGCCACCAGCCCACAGGCCGGCCCTGGCCGGGCCACACGCTGGTCGGCTCTGTCGGGCCACCAGCCCACAGGCCGGCCCAGGCCGGGCCACAGGCCGGTCCAGGCCAGGTCACTCGCTCGATCGCTTCGGTCGCTCACCTCCCGCTCGCTCGCTGTTTTTTTCGTTCGTTCGATCGGTGGCTTTGCTCGCTGTGCTGGCCAGCACCCTTCGCTGCCTCGCTTGCCTGGCCGGCCCATAGGCCGGCCCAGGCCGGCTGGCAGGCCGGCCCATGGCTGGCAGCAATCGCTGCCCCAGGCCAGCTCGCACGCTTTGCACAGGCCGAGCCAGCCGTTTTTCTTTTTCCTGTTTGCTTCCTTGTTTTCCAACGGCTATCTTTTTAGTCAAACTATAAAAAGAGCTTTCTTCCCCAAAAGTTAAACAACTCTTGAGCAAGTTTTTCTTCTCTCTTATCCTCCATTGTTGACACTTGAAATCTTGCTCTTCCTCTCAATCCCTCCCATGGTTCTTGCTCATATTTGAGGGAAAGTGAGAGGTGATCTTGACCTACGTTTTCACCGATCGATTTCTCCTCTAAGTGAGGGGAACCTAGTAGATCTTGATCTTGGAGTTCTTGGTGCATCTCCTCTTTGTTCTTCCTCTCTTATTCCCCCATAAGCATTTGTTGCTTTGTTGGAATTTGAGAGTGAAGGATTTGAGCACTTGTGCTCTTGCCTTTTGCATTTGGTGCATCGGTGTGCTCTCCACGAGGATTCGTAGAAGTTGAAAGTTTGTGAGCTTGTTACTCTTGGGTCCTTGGACCTAGACGCCCGTGTGGTGGTTGGACCTTTGTGGTCACTTGTGAAGCCGTTCGGGTGTCCCCAATCCCGTTGTGGGTTGTGCCCCGGATTGTTGTTGAAAGCCGTTCGGGAGCCCCCAATCCCATTGTGGGTTGTGCCTCGGATTGTTGTTGAATGGCTCCAGATTCCACCTCGAAGGAATACCGATAGTGGAAGGTGAACCAAACCTTTGTGGTGCGGTTCATCGGAGAAGAAGGTGAAACCTTTGTGGTTGTTGAACCATTGTGTTGGTTCACACCTCTCCAACGAGACGTACTCCCTTAACAAGGAGGAACTCGGGAATACATCCTCGTCTCCGCGTGCCTCGGTTATTTCTATACCCGAGCTTTTTACTTATGCACTTTACATTGTGATAGCCTTCGTGCTTGAAGTATTCTATTGCTATCACCTTGTTGCTTGTCTTGCTTAGCATAAGTTGTTGGTGCACATAGGTGAGCCTAGTTTATTTAGGTTGTTGGCTTGTTAATTTAAACACATAGTTTTATTCCGCAATTATCAAGCCTTTACCGGAAAAGTTTTTAATCGCCTATTCACCCCCCCCCCCCTCTAGGCGACATCCTTGTCCTTTCAGATAGGTCTGCCCATGGGCACCTGGTCGATGAGATTCGAAGGGAATTTCAAGATATTGTGGAGCTGGAAATCAAATGGACACGGCGCTCTGGCAATGGAGTTGCCCATATCTTAGCTAAGGAAGGCTGCGATTTAAGTATTAGCAAAACTTGGTTTCATATTTCTCCAGTTTGTATTATGGATGGTTTGGCCGTGGACAGTTTTGGGCCTTAATTATTAATGCAGTAGTTTTAATTGTTGGAATTTTATGGGCTTTTGCCCAGCTTTTGTCCATGGCCCAATTAAATCACAGATTTTGCACATGGTCCAATTAAATTCCGAAAATCTCATGGACTATTTATATGCATGGCTGGTTTGGGGACTAAAGTTTAGTCCCACATTGCTAGTTGGGAGAGAGTTGCACCACTTTATAAGGTGGAGTGTTGTGCTACTTGGTGTGCTTGTGAGAACAGAAGGATCTCTCCCGCGCACTTCTCCTCCTGCTCCGCCGCTCGCTCGTCTCGTCACGTCACGACACGACGCGTCGCGCCGCGGGTTGTGGGAATCTCGCCGAGCCGAGATATATTTTTGCAGTCCGGGAAAATTTATTGAGTCATTGATTAATAATTAACGGACGCGTTAATTGTTTTGCCGTTTCTGATTCTTTTGGATCGTGGAGACGTTACCGACTCGATCGTGGGCTGCGCCCACGTCCTACCCGACCCGCGCTATATAAGCAGAGGAAAACCCTAGCCGCTAGAACACACGCAACACATGGTCGCTCGTCGTCCTAGTTCCAGAACCTTGCGCCGCCGTATTCCATGTCTTCTCCATCTCATCTTCCGGCGTGCACCGGTTGAAGGGACAGTAGGCCTCCGGAACCCCGCCTCTTGTGATCCTGTGCGGGAGAGGGGCGATCAGGTTTTTGGGGAGCGCACTCGCGCGACTGCTAGTTTCGAGTTCTTCCCCAACGACGGTTTCTTCCCCGATATCGGCAGCCTCTTCATCGACGACATGGGTGACGCTTCCGCTTCTGCTTCCGCTGCCGCTGCTGCCACACTGTATGATCTCCTGATCTTCCTGTTCGAGTTACTACTACAATTTCTGCTAGTAGTATTTGATGTAGATTTCTTCTGTTTATCTACTGTTTTAGCAGATCGCATGATTAGTTTAATTCCGATTATTCTAGTCTTAAATTGTTTACTGTTTTCGCGAATTAAATCAATTACTAAATTGCTTATATATTCAAGAATCCAAAAACCTGATTATAGGCAATTTGCATCGCCTGACTTTCTCGCGTCAACGAAGCCGTTTCCCTTTAAAGGGGTGCTTTACAAACGGTGGCACATGAAAGCAGTTTACTGGTTCCAAAACAGTAACTGCTATGCCGCCACCAAAGGCAAGCCTGAGGGCGAGCTTAATGCTGAACAATTGGAGGCATATGAGAGGCTCGATACTCTTTTTAAGAATGTCCTCCTTAGTATTCTTGACAACTCCATTGTGGACTCGTACATGTCGTTTGATAACGGCAAGGATATGTGGGATGCGCTCGAGGCCAAGTTTGGGGCCTCGTACGCTGGCAGCGAGTTGTACGTCATGGAGCAATTCTATGACTACAAAATGACTGATGAGCGTTCTGTTGTACAACAGACTCATGAGATACAGTCACTCGCAAAAGAATTTGAGCATTTTAAATGTAACATGCCGGACAAGTTTGTTGCCGGTGGCATTATCGCTAAGCTTCCATCGTCATGGAGTAACTTTGCTACTGCTCTGAAACACAAGAGACAAGAGTTTTCCGTTTCGGATCTCATTGGGTCTCTTGACGTGGAAGAGAAGGCGAGAGCAAAGGACACTCGTGCTCGAGTTGCTGAGGCTGGTTCTAGTGCCCACGTGGTACAAAAGAAGAATTTTCAGCAGTCCCACAAGCCCAAATATAACAAGGGCAAATCTGAGAACAAAGGCAAGTCTGATGATAGGCACAAGCCAAAACAGCCTACCAACTTCAAGAAGAGCAACAATAAGCCGAGAAAGGGATCATGCCATGTTTGCAGTGATCCAACTCACTGGGCACCTCGCTGTCCCAACCGCCATGAGCTGCGTGGACTGGACAACAACGGCAAGACTGCCAATGTTATCATTGGCGACACCGAGATGAAGGATTCTGGGTATGGTATATTTCCTACCATCCTTTCGGTTTGTCATTCTCCTGAATGGTTGATTGACACTGGTGCCAATGTACATGTTTGTGCTGATGCCTCCATGTTTTCTTCTTACCAGGTCACAGGGACTTCACCCGTGCTGATGGGGAATGGGTCACATGCTTCTGTTCGTGGCGTTGGCACAGTCGATCTGAAGTTTACTTCGGGGAATATCGTGCGGCTGAAGAACGTGCATCATGTGCCCTCCATAAATAAAAATCTCGTCAGCGGATCTCTTCTGAGTCGAGATGGTTATAAGTTGGTTTTCGAGTCCAATAAAGTTATAATATCTAAGTATGGACAATTTGTTGGTAAAGGCTATGAGTGCGGAGGCTTGTTCCGCCTATCTTTGTTAGATTTTTGCACTAAAGTTATTAATCATATTTGTCATGAGGTTGAGTCCAATATTTGGCATTCACGACTTTGTCATATTTGTCATGACGCGGCTAGCTAGTTTGGATTTAATTCCGAAATTCACTATTGTCAAAGGTTCCAAGTGTCAAGTGTGTGTGCAAGCTAAACAACCTCCCAAGTCCCATAAGACTGCTGAGGCAAGAGACTTTGCACCACTGGGACTTATACATTCGGATCTCTGTGAGATGAATGGCGTGTTGACAAAAGGCGGAAAGAAATATTTCATGACGCTTATTGATGACTCCACTAGATATTGTTATGTGTACCTTCTGAAATCAAAAGATGAGGCTTTAAACTTTTTCAAAATCTATAAAGCTGAAGCAGAAAACCAACTTGATCGGAAAATTAAACGACTAAGGTCTGATCGTGGTGGAGAGTATTTTTCCAATGAGTTTGATTTTTTTTGTGCGGAACATGGTATAATCCATGAGAGGACGCCTCCCTACTCACCTCAGTCAAATGGTGTGGCTGAAAGAAAGAACCAAACTCTAACTGATTTGGTTAACGCCATGTTAGACACTTTGGGTCTCTCCAAGGCATGGTGTGGGGAGGCTCTATTGACAGCTTGTCATGTCCTAAACCGAGTTCCCAGAAAGAAAAAAAACCGTTTCTCCATTTGAGGAGTGGGAAAGGAAAAATACGAGACTCTCTTACTTACGTACTAGGGGTTTGTTGGAAATATGCCCTAGAGGCAATAATAAAGAGTTATTATCATATTTCCATGTTCATGGTAATGTTTATTCTCCATGCTATAATTGTATTAACCGGAAACCTAATACATGTGTGGTTATGTAAACAACACAGAGTCCCTAGTAAGCCTCTACTAGACTAGCTCGTTGATTAATGATGGTTATGGTTTCCTAACCATGGACATGAGTTGTCAATCAATAACGAGGTCATGTCATTTGAGAATGACGTGATGGACAGACCCAACCAAGCATAGCAATATTGATCGGATCAATAAGTATATATTGCCATGTCTTGTATTGTCAAGTATCATGTTTCTTTGACCATGAGATTATGTCTATCCCGGGTACTGAGGAATACGTCTTGGAGACTTCAAACGTCACTTCGTAACTGGGTGACTATAAAGGTGTCTTATAGGTATCTCCGAAAGTACTTGTTGATTTGCATGTATCAAGACTGGGATTTGTCCCTCCGTGTGACGGAGAGATATACTCTGGGCCCACTCGGTAATGCACATTCGGTATCGCTTGCAAGCACGTGACTAAAGAGTTAGCCACATGGAATGTTGTATTATGGAATGAGTAAAGAGTACTTACTAGTAATGAGATTGAGCTTGGTATGGTGATACCGCCGATCAGATCTCGGGTAAGTAAAATATCGTGAGACAAAGGAAATGGAATACGTTGACATTGTGGTTCACACCGATAACGATCTTCGTTGAACTTGTGGGAGTCATTATGGGCATCCAGGTCCCGCTAATGGTTATTGATCGTAGAGGAGTCTCGATCATGTCCACTTGTTCTCGAACCCGTAGGGTCACACACTTAAATTTCGGTAATGCTAGAGTAGCTTTGGGATAATTATAATGGTGAGACCGAAGGTTGTTCGGAGTCCCGGATAGGATCCGGGATATCACAAGGAGCTCCGGAAGAGTCCGGAGATAAAGTTTCATATATAGGAATGTGATTTTTGGGTTCCGGAAAGGTTCAGGAATTAACCGATATTGTATCAGGGTTTTCCTGAAATGTTCCGGTGGGTCCCATGGTGGGGCCCACTATCCCGAACGTCCCACTTAGGATATTTGGCAGCCAAGTTCCTTCCTTGAAAAGTCTTGGCAGCTAGGTTCCTTCCTGGGGAAGCCTTGGAGGCTGGTTCCTTCCTGGGGAAGATTTGGAGGCTGGTTCCTTCCTGGGGAAGCTCAGGAGGCAAGCCTCACAGCTCCTCCCCACATCCTACATAAGGAGGGTACCATTTGGGGAAAGAAAGGATTGATTCCTAAGCCGGTACACTTCCTCTTGCTCCTTTCTCTTGTGGTCTTGGCTTGGCGAAGCCCTGCCCGCGTGAGAGCTCACCGAACCACCACACCGTCGTGCTACTGGTTTGGATCCCATCTACTTCTCCTTCAAGCTTGCTGGATCAAGAAGAGGAGACGTTGCTGAGCCGTACGTGTGTAAATCTCGGAGGCACCACTTGTTGTGGTGCTGATCGGAGTGAACCGCATCAAGGTCTACACCAAGTTGCGTTGTGATTAACGTCCAACGCTCGTGTTCTTCGAGGGTATGTTGATTACCCTCCCCGTTACTTGCATCTCCTTAGATAAGATCTTTGGGTGTTGCTACCGCATGTGAGAGAATTTTTTTGATTTTCTGTCGCTCATATCCCTACAGTGGTATCAGAGCCGTGCTTTGCGTAGTTGCTTTGTACGGATAGAACACAAGGAGTTGTGTGGCGTTTGATATTTATTGTTGCTACCCTCTCGCGAGTACTTCTTGGTTTTGTATCATGATAAGATGCAGCGGCCCGGACCAACTTTACAGTCTTCAGATTGAGACCGGTTCTGCACTTGACATGCAACTGGTTTGCATGTGCGGCTGGCGGGTGTCTGTCGCTCTTATCATAGTGAAACCGGATTTACAATGGAGGGCTTATAGAAGTTAATAAGCAACTTGTATTATCAGCGTTGTGGTTTTTGCGTAGGTAAGAACGGTTCTTACGTAGCCCCTAGAAGCCACGTAAAATTGCAAAAATCAAGGGAGAGGCGTCGAACTTGTTTTTGCAGGGGTGGTTGTGATTTGGTATAGCCCAATTTTACAATATTTGTTGTATGAGATGCACATTGATTGTAATATTATTTTGTGACATGTGTGTCATGAGATCGGCAGCCGGCAGGAGCCAAATGGTTGTCTTATTATTTTGTGACCTGCGTGTCAACTTAATACGCCATGTAATTGCATTACTTTATCGCTAAGGAGTTAGCAATAGTTGTGGATGCAACGTGATGGTGGAGGCAACCATGCATCTTGCTGGATGGATGATGGAGATCATGCCATGCGTTCTAGATGGAGATCAAGACGCAAGAAAAGGGCTATACCATATCACATTGTTTAAGCATGTGATGTTTATCCTTTATGCATCTTATTCTGCGTGTGCACGACGGTAGCATTATAAGATGATCCCTCACTCAATATCAAGATCGTGTTCACCCCAAGTATGCCACCGCCAAGACAGTTCTTCATTTCGAAGCACCACGTGATGATCGGGTGTGATAGAATCTACGTTCCACACAGCGGGTGTTGCTCGAGCCTAGCATGTACAGACATGGCCTCGGCACACAGGCAGATATACTTGGGTTAGCTTGACGAGCCTAGCATGTGCAGACATGGCCTCGGAACACAAGAACCGAAAGGTTAAACACGAGTCATATGGATGATATGATCAACATGGTTGATGTTCACCATTGAAGCTACATCGGCTCACGTGATGATCGGAGTTTGGTGTGGTGGATTTGGATCGTGTTCCACTTAACAACTATGAGGGATGTTGGTTTAAGTGGGAGTTCACTTGGTAATTTGATTACGCGGAACTCTTTATCATGAACATAGTCCAAATTATGTATTTGCATCATTCATTGTAGTCAATGGCATTCGTTTTCTCAACTACCACTAGGCTTGATTGATTGAGATAGATTAAACTGTTGGATATCTGGTAATTATCTTTACGGACTAGTACCGTACTGTGAGGATTGTCCTCAAAAGTATCAAGTTAAGATTTAGTCCTATTGCAAACTTTTGGTAACCCTCCTGCTCAATGTATGTCATTAGATATGATCTATGAGATATGCATATATAGATGTGATCTAAGAGCATTGATTCCAGTTTAGCGTCTTATGTCATACTTGCCTCAGTGGAACTCAAGCCTCAGAAATGTTTTTGAGCACTGAGTGTCTGAGAGACAATCCAGGAGCTGAAATTGTTTCAGACACAACCAATGGTTGAATGATATATGATATCAAAAGATTGGTTTGTGTGCAAATGACCAAGGATAATTCAGTGAGTTAACATGTATACCTAGATTGTCTAGGTACATGTCAATGGTGTAGACGCTTGGCGTCCTAAACCCCAACCAGTTGGGCACTGATAGTATTCTTGTTTTCCCTCCCTCCATGCAATAGTAGCATTCTCATGAATTGTTCATGACTGAGATGGAAAACAGTACGAGTGATTTGATCACTATGCTTAAAAGACTGTTAAGAGTGGAATCTAGAAGAACGCCAATCATTTGATGATGGTAAAACTTTCAGACACGGGGAAACCGGAAGAGGAACTACAGAAAGAATCTGGCAGTAAAATAAAAGTCTCGAAATGTCTAGCTCAGGTATAATTGTTATACATGTTATTGATGTATTGTTTGTTGGTCAAACAACGTACTTCTTGGGTATAGTGACCAATTGTTGATCACAAGGATACCAGGTCGGTTGCTTTTGTTTGCAACTCGATGCAAGAAATACAATGGCCTAAGAGACCAACAATGGATGTTATGGTGTGTGACAAGAACAAAGCAATAGTTGCTACGGTCATCGTCATACATTCAGGATTTGGTGAAATCTTGACAAGTAACAAAATACATCTATAACACTAGCGCTAAACGTCATAAGATTCATGATTAGATTTCCACATTTTGTGGTACTGTCGTCTAAGTCATATTGGAAAGAATCACATGAAGAGACTCCATAGTGATGGAATTTCTAGAGTCATTTGATTATGAATCATATGAAGCTTGTGAATCGTTTCAAAAGGAAATGACTAAAGACGTCGTTCGTAGGCAATGTTGAACAAACGGTTAACTTGTTGGAGATCATACATGTGATGTATGTGGCACAGAAGTGTAACCGTCGGCAGTAGATTCTTTTACTTCATATCCTTCTCGGATGTTTTGAATAGATATATGAGTATATGTTCAAACAATACATAAGACTGAAACTTTTGAAAGTTCAATAATTTCAGCATGAAGTGGAAATCATTGTAACAAGAAAATAAAATATCTATGATTGGATCACGGAGATAAGTATTTGAGTTACAAGTTTAGCGAACATCTGAAAGGTTGCGGAATTGGTCCACAACTTACGTCACCCGGAACACCATAGGTGTATGATGTGTCCGAGAGACGTGATCGAGCCTATTTTGACATGGTGAGATCGATGATGTTATTAATCTGCCATTATCTTTTGTAGTTGTGCTTTAGAGACTGTCGCTTACTGATGCATGTAAAATGCATACATGAACTTTGCATTATTTCACTTATATTCCAGTCATATTTGCATCATATAAGGGTTATATCACTGTTTTATAATGATTTTGGGAATATTTGGTATGTTTCCTATTTTTTATGGAATTAACCCTGCGCAGGCAGAAAACCCTAGTTTCTATATTTTAATATTTCAGGGACCCAAACGACGTCCAAATGACCTGGAAATTTACGAGCATCAGTTTTTGGAAGGAACAAATCGTGGGAGCGAAGGAAGCAAACAAGCGGAGGCCCGAGGGCCCAGATGAGTCGGCCCACGTGGCCAGGTACAGGCGCCGCGTGGGAACCCCCCTTTTGGCCCTCGGAGCTCCGTTGCCGTCGATCTTTCCTCCAACGACTCCGTTTTGACCTAAAACCTCCTATAAAAATAGTCCCCCGACATTTTCTGGAAGGAGCGCCGCAGAAACACAGAAACCACGAAACAGAGACCTGGAGTTGTAGATTGGAGGGGGAAAACTCCGGTGGGGCGCTGCCGGGGTGGTCTCCATCTTCTCCAACGACTTCTCCACCGTCTCCATGATGAAGGGGGAGTAGTCCACCCCTGGACCTTGGGTTTGTGGTGGTAACTTGATCTAATCTCTCTATGTATGATCATTGTTGGAGTCCATATGATGTGCCTTGCATAAGTATGGATCTATCTATGTAATTCTTATGGTGGATATTGTGGTATGAGATGATTTGTTATACATTTACCGTTGTGTTGGAGCTTTTTTGATTTGTCATACTTTGGAGATATTCTATGATGCATGTGATGGTTTGATTTATGCATAATGCCTTGTTTATCCTTGGCATGAGGTGATTGACACCACCAAGTGTGGATAGATGAGAGAGATGTGGTCATGCACACGAATTATGAATCATTGCACTAGTGTTTAGAATATTGTCCATTATGAAGTATGATGTGGGAGTGACAGCAACCATGCTAGCCTTACGAGGGTGACATAGCACGCAAATGAGTATTTCTTTCAACTATGTGTTTTAGGACATATAGCCATCATAAAAACCACCATTATAACATGACAATTGTGTGTACTTTATCTATAACATGATAATCACCGTAGATGAGAGAGAGAGAGGATTGAGTGAACCCATGAACCCATGTCCATTGTTCCTATAAGAGAAAACCTTTGTCTTGTCCTCTTGCATGAAGAGGATTGGGACACTTTTACATTCTTGTTTTGTTACATTAAACTTCCATCATTAAATCAACCATCTTGTTCTTTAAACTTGTTTAGTGCATAATCAACTAAAACTTGTGACACTTTAGTTGTAGGGAATAGATAACTTTTCCTTCTTGCTCCTGCGGATCGATACCTTACTTCCACATTGAGAGGTGCTACAGTGATCCCCTGCTCTTGGGGGTTATCAAGTACTTTTCTGGCGCCGTTGCCGGGGAGCGTAGCGCTTAAGTTTCTATTCTTGTGTGCACTAGATTTTATATCTTGCAATCATCTAAGCTTGGGGAGGTTCCTTTAAACTTGTTTGGTTGTGAGTTTCTCATTAGTTTTATATATATCAAAAACCCATAAAAATTAGAAAATGGAAAACAACAAAAAATTAGAGAGCTTTATGAAATTTATCTTGAGTTAGGACATGATGAGTTTGAGCAGAAAATTAAAAAATCTATGGAAAATCATTTGCATGATGGTAGCAATGTTATTACTATAAATTCTTTGCACACTATTGCTAATGCTATGGAAAAGTCTAAGCTTGGGGAAGCTAGTTTTTATAAAAATGATCCTTGTAGTTCCCCAGCTTTGGAGGAGAAAATTTGCTTTGATAATACTTTGTCTCCTATATGTGATAATTCTAATGATACTTGTGATATTCTAAATCCACCTACTGAAAGTATTCCTTTTGAAATACCTATGGAAATTGTTGAAATGGTTATGGATGAACGTTATGCAGGGGATGGAACAATCCGTCCAAGTGATCACTTGCTGAAACTTAAAGAACTTTGTGGTTGTTTAAAGTTGTAGGTTTATCAAGAGAAAATGCCATGAAGAAATTGTTTCCATTGTCACTTAAGGACAAAGCAAAGGAGTGGTATGAGCTACTGGATGATCCTCGTCATTTGGAGTGGAAGGAGCTTGAATCTCTCTTTTACTCTAAATTTTATCCTCCTTGTGAAATGTATTTAGATAGGTGTTACATTTTTAATTTTTATCCTCGTGATGGAGAAAGCATTGCTCAAGCTTGGGGAAGGCTGAAAACATTATTACTCAAATGTCCTAACCATGAGCTTCCTGCGAAAATAATTGTTACTAATTTTTATGCAAGGCTTTCAGGTCATTACAAGGATTATCTAGATGCATGTTCAGGAGGTTCTTTCACAAGTAAGAAGTTGAAGCTAATTGGGATCTTCTTGAAACAATTCAACGCAATACTGAAGATTGGGATAACGACAAAGGTAAAGAATCAGGTATAAACTATGTCTATGATTGCATTAAGTCTTTCAGTGAAACTGCTGTTTTCATGAGCTTAGTGCTAAATTTGGTCTTGATTCTCAAATTATTGTTGATTGTTGTAGAACCTTTGCTTCTCATATTAATGTTCCTAAAGAAAATTGGGACATGTATCACGAACCTTTTAAAGACACTTGCATCAAAAATAAATTGTTATTAATGATTGCAATAAACATGCTCAAACTTCTGAAAATACTATTTCTTATAAGCATGTTAATTTTTGTGGAGCACTTAGACCTTGTGAAAAGAATCAAATCGAAGAAGAATATTGTATCCATCATAGGAATGAAAAAACTAGAATGTGGAGCAAGGCTCTATATGATCTTGGTGAAAAAGTTTGTGCCACCTATCCTTTTATTTGTGACTTTGCTATAAAGAGGGGCATTTCGAATTTCAATGCTCAGGTTCTAATAAGGATATTGCGGGAGACTTTTGTGATAACATGATCACTCCTAATCAACATGATGAACTTACATTATTTTTGGGGTGTGAAGAGTTATCAAGAAAAACTTCTTCGTTAGATATGAGTGCTTTTGATATGAATAGCGTGTTACATGGATGTTATCTCTATTGTGTTAATAATTGCCATGCCAACACTTACATACAAAATATTATAAAAGATGGAACTACTTTACCAAAATATGAAAGGACTAATGTTTGTTTTACTCTTATTAATGAAAAAGAGGAAACGGTATCTTCCCCTAAGCATGTTGCTCCTATTATAGTTGTTGCTGATGAGTCTGATTTCGATGATGATCCTATGCCTGTTACTTATAGTAGTGATCATGATTGGGAAAAGCATAGTACTTTTGATATTGAAAATCTCTTTGGTACTAATTCTGAAAATGATGATGCTAATAATTACAATCATCCTCATAAAACTTGTCATAGTTATGGAAGGATCACCCAAAACCATCCAATTAATATACAACTTGTCTATCATGTTCGAGTTCTTTACAATGATCCTACTTCCATTGCTATTAATAATAAGAACTTTGCTTATGTGGAAAATATTGATACTTTTATGCATATGGATCATGGTAAGAATGTTTCATGTGATGGTTATATTGTAGATTTTATCAATGATGCTACTGAAAGTTTTTATGAGAGAGGGAGACATGACTTCATATACCACAATAATATTAAGTCTCCTCTCTCTTTGTTGAAAATCTTGAAGTTGCACTTGCTTTGCCTTCCTATGCTAGTCACTTTGTGCTTTATTGATTTATTTTCTTACAAGATCCCAATGCATAGGAAGTGGGTTAGACTTAAATGTGTTTCATATTTTTCTCTATGTGAGCATCATTAAAACTATCAAGCCTAGCTATATGGCTATAAAGAAAGCGCTTTACGGGAGGCAACCCGGTTGTTTTTATTTGTGATTTTCTTTGTGTCCTCTTGCTGTAACAAGAGACTTAGTGTTTAGTTTAGTTTCTGGAATTTTTAATAAAGTGCCAAGTTTTACTCATTTTGGTTGTGAAAAAGTTGCTTATAGCGTTCGGAGATTTTATTCCTGCACGAATCTGTGCACGGTATGATTTTTAATTCTTATTCTGTAACTCCGAATGAGCTCATATTTGAACTGTAGTGGCAACTTTTCATCCTCTGTATGCATGAATTTTTCGGAATTTTCCGACAAAGTTAAGTAGGGTAGAAAAATACGTTTAGCTGCTGCTGTTTTTCTGGACAGATTCTGTCCCATTTTGTTTGATGCATGCTTAGAACTTTTAACTTGAATCTTTTTGATCCAATTGAGTTTATGAGTAGGCATACAACATTATACATTTCTGGACATTCATATGAATTTTTGTCTAAGGATTATATGCAGCAAGAAATCTATTTGTTTATCACTACTAATGCCCCACAGAAAAAGAAATGGGAGAAACGGTGTTTTGAAGTTTTTTCACAGGGATTAGAGGAGATGCACCAAGAGCTATCCAAGGATGGTGAAGACCATAAGCTTGGGGATGTGAAGACAACCCCACTGGACCTACACACTCTCGGTTTGCACACGTCTAACTTCTGTTTTTCGATCGAAACACTTTATCGCATAAACTTGGAGCGTCTTTTTGTTTGTTTAGGTTTGATTTTTATTTTGTGAGACCACCACACTATCATTTATATGAGAGAGCTACTGGAAATTTGGGTTGAATTATGTTGGATGCTATTATAAGATTGGGAAAAGGGATGTTGAGTTAATTTTAAAAGACACATATAGTTGCATGATTCATGAGCTTGTTAATGAGTAATAATTTGCAAATATTTTATCAAGAGCTATCTTTTATTCATGTTTTGATGCTGAATGTTATTTTACTTGTTTTAACATGGATTAGTTAGTTCTATGGACACTCATGCATGCATTTAGATGGTCAACTTTCTCCCTCTTGCTAGCCCAAAAATTCCAACAAGCAAAAACTTGTTTCCAACACCTTCAACCAAAGTTTTTCCAGTGAGTCCACCATATCTACCTATTAGCTTTATGCTATTCCGAGTATGTTTATCATGATATTTGTGTTATCTATACCTCTGAATGAAAATGCTTATGTTGTTGATTGTTATGGGAAAAGTTGGTTATAGAGCTCTCTCGAACTTGATGCACACTTTACTTTCATTGCATAAATAAAACATGACCCATTGTGATTAAAATTATGATGTTGTGGGCTTGACAAATGTCTTTGGTTGAGAGTTAGCTCATATGTGCTGTCACATGGCAAGCTTTCAACATTGCACTTCATCTCATTTAGTTGATATCATGTACTTTTGTTTATGGATGCTTACCATGGGTGAAATAAATGTGGAAATGAAGTGAGTTTAAATGAGTTTGTATAAATGGTTAGAGAGACGCCTGGGCCGCTAATCTAAGCCATGCATCATTCATGGTGGAAATTTACTTACATGCTATGGTGAACCTTCTGTGATACACCTTACAATAAAAAGCTATCTAATGGTAAATAAAAAGGGTGTTGAGATTGTTCATTGTGTTTGTTTGTCTTGTCATTTTGATATGGGCTTGTTCCATATCCTGGGACAAGAGGTACCCCAGTTGACGCTCTTAATGATACTATTATTACTTACAATGATATTTAACTTGAACTTGCTTTGTTTTCCAAGTTGAGTAACACATGGAGTAGGTACTTGTATTCAAGGGGCATGAGACTTTCAACCTGTACTTTGTCAAGCACACTACTCGTATTTGCTTTCACTTTAAACTTAATCATTCAAGATGCTATGATAGGGGAATGAGAGCTTGACACCAAGGATTACCATATTACAATCATTGACTTAAGTAGAGAAGTTCAGAAGTTAGATGAAACTTATTCATGCTTTACCTCTACTCATATATATCTTTCCAAAGTGTCCACCTTTTATATTCAGATTTTCATCAATACTCTATGACCATTGTAGGATGTTCTTTCTTTCATTATGCATACATGTGGTCCATAGTACTTTTCTTTATGTTACACTTTGTGAATTATCATTGAACATCCTTGCATTGAATACTTGATATCACTTCATAAACTATCTTGCATATTGCTACTCCTTTTAAGAATGAATCATTTGACTCTATGTAGCAATAGTAATCATCTTTGATATCCATTGTTAGTATTAAATTGCAAAGTCCATGTTAGTTTTATCACCTTCATACTCGAGGACGAGTATAGGTTAAGCTTGGGGATGTTGATGCATGTAAAATGCATACATGAACTTTGCATTATTTCACTTATATTCCAGTCATATTTGCATCATATAAGGGTTATATCACTGTTTTATAATGATTTTGGGAATATTTGGTATATTTCCTATTTTTTATGGAATTAACCCTGCGCAGGCAGAAAACCCTAGTTTCTATATTTTAATGTTTCAGGGACCCAAACGACGTCCAAATGACCTGGAAATTTACGAGCATCAGTTTTTGGAAGGAACAAAGCGTGGGAGCGAAGGAAGCAAACAAGCGGAGGCCCGAGGGCCCAGATGAGTGGGCCCACGCGGCCAGGTACAGGGCCGCGTGGGACCCCCCTTTTGGCCCTCGGAGCTCCGTTGCCGTCGATCTTTCCTCCACCGACTCCGTTTTGACCTAAAACCTCCTATAAAAATAGTCCCCCGACGTTCTCTGGAAGGAGCGCCGCAGAAACACAGAAACCATGAAACAGAGACCTGGAGTTGCAGATTGGAGGGGGAAAACTCCGGCGGGGCGCTGCCGGGGTGGTCTCCATCTTCTCCAACGACTTCTCCACCGTCTCCATGATGAAGGGGAGTAGTCCACCCCCTGTACCTTGGGTTTGTGGTGGTGACTTGATCTAATCTCTCTAGGTATGATCATTGTTGGAGTCCATATGATGTGCCTTGCATAAGTATGGATCTATCTATGTAATTCTTATGGTGGATATTGTGGTATGAGATGATTTGTTATACATTTACCGTTGTGTTGGAGCTTTTATGATTTGTCATACTTTGGAGATATTCTATGATGCATGTGATGGTTTGATTTATGCATAATGCCTTGTTTATCCTTGTCATGAGGTGATTGACACCACCAAGTGTGGATAGATGAGAGAGATGTGGTCATGCACACGAATTATGAATCGTTGCACTAGTGTTTAGAATATTGTCCATTATGAAGTATGATGTGGGAGTGACAGCAACCATGCTAGCCTTACGAGGGTGACATAGCACACAAATGAGTATTTCTTTCAACTATGTGTTTTAGGACATATAGCCATCATAAAAACCACCATTATAACATGACAATTGTGTGTACTTTATCTATAACATGATAATCACCGTAGATGAGAGAGAGAGAGGATTGAGTGAACCCATGAACCCATGTCCATTGTTCCTATAAGAGAAAACCTTTGTCTTGTCCTCTTGCAATAAAGAAGATTGGGACACTTTTACATTCTTGTTTTGTTACATTAAACTTCCATCCATTAAATCAACAATCTTGTTCTTTAAACTTGTTTAGTGCATAATCAACTAAAACTTGTGACACTTTAGTTGCAGGGAATAGATAACTTTTCCTTCTTGCTCCTGCGGATCGATACCCTACTTCCACATTGAGAGGTGCTACAGTGATCCCCCTGCTCTTGGGGGTTATCACTTACACACTGAAAAGAGCTCCATCTAAATCCGTTTGAACGACACCATATGAGATATGGCACGGGGATGCGATGCATATGTAAAGGAGTTTACTATTAGCTCGATCCTAAAACGGATATGTTTTGTTTCTTCGTTGGTTATGCCAAAAACTTTTTGGTATTCCTCGGCTATCGCACGTAAGGCAAAATGTTTGTCAGGAACAATGTGTGTTTTACGAGAAAGAGTTTCTTGCAAAAACATGAGTGGGAGGACAGTACAGCTCGAAGAGATTGTGAATCTTCGTCTTTAGGTCAGAGTGGCTCATCGGAAGAGGTTCCGGAGTTTCTCACTTTGACTGATACGGAAGCTTCTACATGTGATGTAGTAACTTCAGTCGAGCCAGCAGCTGAACCATGAAGATGTAGTAGGACTCACCCGAAACCAGAATGGTTATCGGATGGAATATTATTGTTAGACAATGATAAGCCTGCTACCTACACATAAGCAATGATGGGCCCTGACTCCGCTAAATGGCTAGGCGCCATGAGATCCGAGATAGACTCCATTTACGAAAATCAAGTTTGGAACTTGGTAGTCCCTACGGAAGGCGTAATGCCTACAAACGTATATGGATCTATAACAGATATGGATGTTTACATCCATGAAGCTTGACTTATGAAAGGTGTTTCTGTCAAGTTCAAAGAGTTGACTACGATGAGATTTGTCTCCCGTAGCAAGCTTGAAAGTCTGTTCGGATAAATCTAGCAATTGCTACATATATGATATGGCAAATGGACTTCAAAACAGCGTTCATAATGGAAGCTAACCGAGGACATGCATTTGATGCAATCTGACGGTTTGTCGTTGCATATAATGCTAGAAAGGTATGCTCACTTCAGAGTTCATTTTATGGAACTAAAGCAAGCATGACGGAGTTGGAATATTTGCCTAGATGAAGTGTTAAAATGTTTTGACTTCATCGTGGACGGCAAAGATGCTTGAGAATTCAAGAAAGTAAGTGGGAGCGCCGAGAAATATTTATAAAACTTTATGTGGAGACATATTGTTGATTTGAAATAATGTATATTTTCTTAATACAGCTAAATCTTCATTGAAAATAGTTTTCTATGAATGATTAAAGCAAAGATGCCTACATATTGGATATAAAGATCTATGGAGATAGATTCTGATACCTAATATGGCTAAGCCAGAGTACATGGACATAGTACTGAAGTAGTTCGGTATGAAAAGGCAAGAAGTGTTCTTACCATGTTCATATGGTTGAAGTTGAGCAAGACTCAGTGTCTTCGACACATGATGAGCAAGAATGCATGATTGATTGGATCAATCATTCATACCATAACATGTACACAACCAGATGTGTCCTATGCCATAAGTGTTATGAGCAGATACCAGAGTGATCATGGATGATGATCACTGGACAACAGTGAAAAACTTCCTTAAGTACTTGAGAAGGACTAAGGAGTTGTTTCTCGTTCTATGGAGGTCATGATGAGCTCGTTGTAAGGGGTTACACCGATGCTAGAGTCATGACTAATCCTGACGATTATCGATCTCAATCAAACTTGCTGGTTATTCGGAGACGCAGTAAGCTGGAAGGAGTTCCATGCTGGATTTGGAAGTGTTCCAAAGTTAAACACTGTGACGAATTATACAATGATAGCTGAGTATATCACCGCTTTGGAAGCAGCGAAGGAGGGTGTTGAATCAAAAGTTCGTAACTGAACTTGGTGTAGCTCCGACGAAGGTAAAGCTATGGAGCTCCATTGTGAGACAATGTTTGGCTCCATAATTAATGCCGAGGAGTTAAGGTTCCACCAGAGATTCGAACATATACAAAGCTGATTCCACATCATTATGAATGAGTGGAGCGTGAAGACGCAAAGATATGCAAAATACAAACGGACCTGAGGTGTCAGACCCGTTGACTAAAACTTCTTCCACTAGCCAAACATGATCAACACCATAAGCCCATGGGTGTTAGATCCTTACAATGTTAACTAGATTATTGACTCTAGTGCAAGTGGGAGATTGTTGGAAATATGCCCTTGAGGCAATAATAAAGAGTTATTATCATATTTCCATGTTCATGGTAATGTTTATTCTCCATGCTATAATTGTATTAACCGGAAACCTAATACATATGTGGTTATGTAAACAACACAGAGTCCCTAGTAAGCCTCTACTAGACTAGCTCGTTGATTAATGATGGTTATGGTTTCCTAACCATGGACATGAGTTGTCAATTAACAACGAGGTCATGTCATTGGAGAATGACGTGATGGACAGACCCAACCAAGCATAGCAATATTGATCGGATCAATAAGTATATATTGCCACGTCTTGTATTGTCAAGTATCCTGTTTCTTTGACCATGAGATTATGTCTATCCCGGGTACTGAGGAATACGTCTTGGGGACTTCAAACGTCACTTTGTAACTGGGTGACTATAAAGGTGTCTTACAGGTTTCTCCGAAAGTACTTGTTGATTTGCATGTATCAAGACTGGGATTTGTCCCTCCGTGTGACGGAGAGATATACTCTGGGCCCACTCGGTAATGCACATTCGGTATCGCTTGTAAGCACGTGACTAAAGAGTTAGCCACATGGAATGTTGTATTATGGAACGAGTAAAGAGTACTTACTAGTAACGAGATTGAGCTAGGTACGGTGATACCGCCGATCAGATCTCGGGTAAGTAAAATATCGTGATACAAAGGAAATGGAATACGTTGACATTGTGGTTCACACCGATAACGATCTTCGTTGAACTTGTGGGAGTCATTATGGGCATCCAGGTCCCGCTAATGGTTATTGATCGTAGAGGAGTCTCGATCATATCCACTTGTTCTCGAACCCGTAGGGTCACACACTTAAAGTTCGGTAACGCTAGAGTAGCTTTGGAATAATTATAATGGTGAGACCGAAGGTTGTTCGGAGTCCCGGATAGGATCCGGGATATCACAAGGAGCTCTGGAAGAGTCCGGAGATAAAGTTTCATATATAGGAATGTGGTTTTTGGGTTCCGGAAAGGTTCAGGAATTAACCGATATTGTATCTGTGTTTTCCTGAAATGTTTCGGTGGGGCCCACTATCCCGAACGTCCCACTTAGGATATTTGGCAGTCAAGTTCCTTCCTTGAGAAGTCTTGGCAGCTAGGTTCCTTCCTGGGGAAGCCTTTGAGGCTGGTTCCTTCCTGGGGAAGCTCAAGAGGCAAGCCTCACAGCTCCTCCCCACATCCTACATAAGGAGGGTACCATTTGGGGAAAGAAAAAGATTGATTCCTAAGCCGGTACACTTCCTCTTGCTCCTTTCTCTTGTGGTCTTGGCTTGGCGAAGCCCTGCCCGCGTGAGAGCTCACCGAACCACCACACCGTCGTGCTGCTAGTTTGGATCCCATCTACTTCTCCTTCAAGCTTGCTGGATCAAGAAGAGGAGACGTTGCTGAGCCATACGTGTGTAAATCTCGGAGGCACCACTCGTTGTGGTGCTGATCGGAGTGAACCGCATCAAGGTCTACACCAAGCTGCGTTGTGATTAACGTCCAACGCTCGTTTTCTTCGAGGGTATGTTGATTACCCTCCCCGTTACTTGCATCTCGTTAGATAAGATCTTTGGGTGTTGCTTCCGCATGTGAGAGAAATTTTTTGATTTTCTGTCGCGCATGTCCCTACAGGGTTGTTTGGCGAAAGTCAATATACCAATTCCCAAGAAGCGCAAGTTTGGACCAAAAACTGTGGATTGTGTTTTTCTGGGCTATGCTTTCCATAGCATTGGTTATAGATTTTTTATAGTAAAATCTAAGGTATCCGACGTTCATGTTGGTACTATTTTGGAGTCGAAGGATGAGACTTTCTTTGAGGATATCTTTTCGATGAAGGATATTCCTAGCTCATAAAATCAGGAGATACCTAATATATCTAGTTAGGAATTGGTTGATATTCCTGATCCTACCATTTCAATAGAACACACTGATAATCCTGTGGAGGATGACAATGAAGTTCCTGTTAGGAGCAAGAGACAGAGGACTGCAAAGTCCTTTGGTGATGATTTCATTGTGTACCTTGTGGATGACACACCCAGTACCATTTCAGAAGCTTATGCATCTCTTGATGCTGACTACTGGAAGGAAGCTGTCCGAAACGAGATGGATTCCATCTTGCCTAACGGAACCTGGGAAGTCACTAATCGTCCTTATGGGTGTAAACCTGTAGGATGTAAGTGGGTGTTCAAGAAAAATCTTAGGCCTGATGGTACTATTGAGAAGTACAAGGCGCGGCTTGTGGCCAAGGGTTATACCCAGAAAGAAGGTGAAGACTTTTTTGATACTTATTCACCTGTGCCTAGACTGACCACGATCCGAGTGCTACTTTCGTTGGCTGCCTCGCATGGTCTTCTCGTTCTTCAAATGGACGTTAAGACGGCTTTCCTAAATGGAGAGTTAGACGAGGAAATTTACATGGATCAGCCCGATGGTTTTGTAGTACCTGGTCAGGAAGCAAAGGTGTGCAAGTTGTTGAAGTCTTTATATGGCCTGAAGCAAGCTCCTAAGCAATGGCATGAAAAGTTTGAAAGAACTTTAACTGCTGCAGGTTTCGTTGCAAACGAATCTGACAAGTGTGTGTACTATCGCCATGGTGGGGGCGAGGGAGTTATTCTCTGTCTGTATGTCGATGACATACTGATCTTTGGAACCAACCTTGAATTGATTAAGGAGGTTAAGGATTTCTTATCTCGTTGTTTTGAGATGAAGGATCTAGGAGTGGCTGATGTTATCTTGAACATCAAGCTGCTGAGAGATGGTAATGGTGGGATTACACTGCTTCAGTCTCACTATGTGGAAAAGGTCTTGAGTCGCTTCGGGTATGACGACTGTAAGCCTTCTCCGACACCATATGATCCTAGTGTGTTGCTTCGAAAGAATCAACAGAGTGCTAGAGATCACTTGAGATATTCTCAGATTATTGGCTCGCTTATGTATTTGGCTTGTGCCACGAGGCCTGACATCTCTTTTGTTGTGAGCAAGTTGAGCCGGTTTGTTTCTAATCCGGGAGATGATCATTGGCATGCTCTTGAGAGAGTTATGCGTTATTTAAAAGGCACTGCGAGTTATGGAATTCACTACTCCGGGTATCCGAGGGTACTGGAGGTTTATAGTGATTCAAACGGGATATCTGATGCTGATGAGATTAAGGCCATGAGTGGTTACGTGTTTACACTCGGTAGTGGCGCTGTTTCCTGGAAGTCTTGCAAGCAGACCATCTTAACGAGGTCAACTATGGAAGAAGAACTCACAGCGTTAGACACAACCACTATTGAAACAGAGTGGCTTCGTGAGCTCTTGATGGACTTACTTGTGGTTGAAAAACCAATACCCGTTATCCTTATGAACTGTGATAATCAAACTGTGATAGTTAAGATTAAAAGTTCTAAGGATAATTTGAAGTCATCAAGGCATGTGAAGAGGAGATTGAAATATGTCAGAAAATTGAGAAACTCCGGAATTATTGCGTTGGATTATATCCAAACGTCTAAGAACTTGACAGATCCCTTCACAAAGGGTTTATCACGTAATGTGATAGATAGTGCATCGAGAGAGATGGGTTTGAGACCCACGGTATGAGTTGTCCACAGTGGTAAACCATTCTATGTGATCGGAGATCCCATGAATTAGAAGTGGGAGACAAGTTGTTGGTCAGCTGGAAGGAGAGTATCCCTACATTACTGTTCCCACTCAGTGAAGATGCAATACTCTCCTGATCTGCATGGCAGGTTGATATTTGTCTTAATGTATTCCAAGTGGCTTACTTTTATAAGCGGAGATGTTGTCCAGCAGAACATCTCTTGAGGAATACACCTATATGAGTCTGACTATTAAATGTCGTAGTCTATGAGAGTTGGGTGCTCTTTAATAAACTCATGAAAGGTTTTGGAGTATGACGCATAAGCTCCACCCGCGGGGAAGCCTTGCGGCAGCCCAGTATCGGTCAAAGATTTGTGTGAAACTAGGTCGCAACAAACTCGTAGTTCAAGGCATAGTCCACTATCTAAGTTGTGATCTAGTGTAGCATAAATTTTTAAGTGGAAGTTCAACTTAACAGTCTCCACTAAGCACCGGTATATAATACAATGTTTTGGAACTGAATGATGAGATGTGTCCATGGCCCAATTAAATCCAGATTTTGCACATGGCCCAATTAAATTCTGAAAATCTCGTGGCCCATTTATATGGCTGGTTTGGGGACTAAAGTTTAGTCCAACATTGCTAGTTGGGAGAGAGTTGCACCACTTTATAAGATGGAGTGTTGTGCTACTTGGTGTGCTTGTGAGAACAGAAGACTCTCTCCCGCGCACTCCTCCTCCTCCGCCGCCGCTCGCTCGTCTCTCGCCGAGCCGAGTTATATTTTTGTAGTCCGGGAAAATTTATTGAGTCATTGATTAATAATTAACAGACGCGTTAATTGTTTTGCCGTTTCCGATTCTTTTGGATCGTGGAGACGTTACCGACTCGATCGTGGGCTGCGCCCAAGTCCTACCCGACCCGCGCTATATAAGCAGAGGAAAACCCTAGCCGCTAGAACACACGCAACACATGGTCGCTCGTCATCCTAGTTCCAGAACCTTGCGCCGCCGTATTCCAAGTCTTCTCCATCCCGTCTTCCAGCGTGCACCGATTGAAGGGACAGTAGGCCTCCGGAACCCCGTCTCTTGTGATCCTGTACGGGAGAGGGGCGATCAGAATTTTGGAGAGCGCACTCGCGCAACTACTGGCTTCGAGTTCTTCCCCAACGACGATTTCTTCCCCGACATCGACAGCCTCTTCATCGACGACATGGCTGACGCTTCCGCTTCTGCTTCCGCTGTCGCTGCTGCCACACTGTATGATCTCCTGATCTTCCTGTTCGAGTTACTACTACAATTTCTGCTAGTAGTATTTGCTGTAGATTTGTTCTGTGTATCTATTGTTTTAGCAGATCGCATGATTAGTTTAATTCCGATTATTCTAGTCTTAAATTGTTTACTGTTTTCACGGATTAAATCAATTGCTAAATTGCTTATATATTCAACATTAATTTCAAAAAAAAAAACATGGTCACACATGATAATGAATTCAGTGATCTTTAATTTCCTTCACAATCAGAATGGATGGAACTATCATAAGCGCATACTTTTTCGCATGCATTTAATTTATTCCTGTATCTGATGATGATTTTACCCGAGACTGAAAGTGAGGAAACTTCACGTCTCCGCGAGGTAAATCATCTAGTCTGCGGCTCTGCGCACTGGAATCCTCGAGTAGTTTGGCCGGTGGCGTCAAAGTTACGCAGTCAATGCTCACACTTTCGTTCTCGGTTGCGGATTAGATGTGAACGCCAGCACCGCAGAGCTCGATGCGGTATTTTACTCCTCGGACAGTGCTCACCGTTTTGTTTTGTTGCGTTTCCGCTCTCCAGGCCACCGACTAGCTCTGGACTTCTGATTATTTAGCTCGGTGCTCAAAGCACGACGACTTGCCAATGTCAGAGGCTCGGAGCGCCGCCCGCCCGGGTTCACGGTCACCAACTCCACTCGCGCTCGCTCCAAAGCACCACTGCTAATCCTGCATTTCTGCGTGCCCTCCGCCGTGGCAGAACCCGCTATAAAAGGCCACACCCGTGTGTGGCAACTTGCAGCTCCGTCTCTCTTCTCTGCAAGCTCAAGTTCACTGTCACCGTTGTCGTCGTCGGTGTAGCTAGCGGAGTAAGCGGTGCGCGCACGATGGCTCTGGGAAGAGGCAGTGCGAGCAATGGCGCCACCGTCGTTCTCGGCGCCGCGGGGCTGTTGATCGGCTTTCTCGTGATGAGCGGCGGCCCAGCTCTTGCCGATGCGGCGAAGTACACGGTCGGCGACTACGGGGGCTGGAAGTTCAACGTCGGCGGGTGGGAAAAAGGGAAGACGTTCCGCGCCGGCGACGTGCTCGGTGAGCTCTAAATCTGTATATGCGTATATGCTTTTGAGTGACACGATCAATGCAGCCAGCAACGTGCCTGACGCGCGAGCTGTTCATTGTGCAGAGTTCAAGTATAACGGGGCGGTGCACAACGTGGCGGCGGTGAACGCGGCGGCGTACCGCAGCTGCGTAATTCCCAAGGGCAAGAAGGCGCTGCGCAGCGGCCACGACAAGGTGAAGCTCGTTAAGGGCATGCACTACTTCGTCTGCACCGTGCCCGGCCACTGCCAGGCCAACATGAAGATGGCCGTCAGGGTCATCTAATGGATTAGCTAGTAATCAGAGAGTACATGCTTACATCAAGATCGATCAAAACCTTCCAAGGGTCTGCTTAATGCATACATCAACTGTTAGTTTGCTTCGTCAATCTAGTGGCGTGCGTTTTAGTTCCTCAGCATGTACGTCCACGTGTAAGAGTTTGCTTTTATTTTGAGCAAGTGTACTTGTTGTGCTCTTTCTGTTCAACTGGTGTTCTGCTTGCAACTAGCATGTGGTTTACCATGATCTAGTGGAGCAGTAGTGTTTGTTAACTGTTTTTTTATTAAATGCACGAAGTGTTAGACTTTAAATTAATAAATCTAAACGGCCAAATGTTACTAAGTGTTGAGGAGAACAACATACAAAGGCCACACATGTATAGGCAAACGACAAATAAGAAGAAAAAATCGCTGCCTAAAACGTTGAAGACTTCGGACACCGGATCGCTCGTTGACCAAGATAGACCCAAATAAGATAGACAATATATCGATGGAAAATTGAAAAACCCCTCAAGTTATAGCATTGAAATATGTCCAAACGAGTAAAAATTTGACAGATCCTTTTACAATGGTTTATTAAGATAGACAATGCATCGATAGAGATGGATTTGATATCCAATTCAGTTGGTCTGTCATATTCTTCGCTCGGAGTGACCTCTCCTCCCTCTCGCCCCCGCGCGGCGATAGGGGGGAACCCTAGCGCCGCCGCCGCCAAGACCACCCCTACCTCTCCTCCCTCCTCCTCCCCGCTGCCACCTAGGGCGCGGCCAGGCAAAGCCTGGGCGTTGCCGGCGGCGGGGGGGATTTCTTCGTCCTCGTTTGAAGATGGCGCCGGCGCGGGTTGGTCCATGGATCTCGGGCGTGGCGCAGCCGCGGGGCGCCATGGCGACGTCGAGGAATCGGCGGCGTGACGGTCGACGTGGATCCCCGACCCTCCTTGCGCAGATCGGCGTGGTGGAAGACAAGGATCTCTCCGGCGGCTCGGCCCTTTGGGCTGTGCGCGGGGGGATCCAAACGGGACTAGGTGCTCGGGTGGCGATGCTCACCGTTGGTGGCGTGCCAAGCCCGGCATCTGCTCTCGGTTGATCTGGGTTCTCGATGATGGCCGGTGAAAGCCGGGCTCTGACGCGGTCGGGGCCGATGACGGCGGCGCCCGTGGGCGTCGGTACCTTGATGAAGGCGTCGTCGCTGTGATTCGTCCACCCACCGCCCCGCCCAGATGTTCCGGGGGAAACCCTAGATCTGGTTGTACCGGATCGGACGATGGCGGCACGTTGGTGTCGCTCTTCCCTCTTGGGGGCATCGTTTTGGAACACGTGATGCCTGGAGTGGTCTACCGGTGGAACGGAGTTTTTCCCACCACGATGAAGACGACGGATCTTGGCGGCATGGTGCAGCGGAGATTTGACGATGGTCGTGGCTAGGTGGACTCGCGCAGGGTGGAGGCGCAGCTTGGTGTCTTGGTGGCATCGGCCGCAGGCCTGACGAGAGTTCTGCTTCGAGCTGCACGCTGGAGTTGGGTTGAGGGAAGAGGTTGGAGGCGATCTCCGGAGCAGATGCACAAGGCGCTGCTTTCGATATATTAGCCAGGGAGCCGGCGACGGTTGTGGCCGGGGTACAAGACCCCGATTGCATCTGTCGTTTGTGCTAGTTGTGGTGTTTTCACTGTTGGTGGATTCAGCTTGTATTTTCGTTGTAAGGCTTTTACCAGCTATGTTGAATAAAAGAAATAAAGCGGCCGTATGCATCTTTTCGATGCAGAGGCTGGGGCGACCCTTTTCTAAAAAAAAGTTGCCGAGGGGTTAACCCAAGGTCCCAAGCTATGTGATCGAAATCCCACAATTAGGACATGGTAAAACAAGTTGGATTAATTGGTAGAGAGAATCTTAAATAAACTTCCACTTCGCTTCATCTGCAATTCTCTCATGTAATATTGTTAGGCAGGTTAATATGTGTTAGCGCGTTCTGTTTGGCTCTTGATGACTAAAGATACTGTCCAACAAAGCGATCTTGATAGAACAAACCTATATGAGCCACAGTGTTGGTCATAGTGCATGAGATTTGTGTTATCTTTAGTAAGCTCGTGAAAGGCTAAGAAGTATGACTATGATCCAACCACGGGGTACTCTTGACAGCGTAGTACTCGTAAAGATGTTGATTGAAATTTGATGCACAAAACTCAGAATAATCCATTGGTCAGTTGTAGTCAAGCATATGTGCCTCTAAAATGTGGTGGGGTTATTGGATTTTATGCGTCTAGGCCCATTTAGCCAAACAAATGCTGAAAATATCAAAGACTCGTTCAAATCAGTTGCATGACAGATATAAAAAATAGGACTACGATTAGTCCCACATTCCTACTGTCAAAGAGATTGTCCTATTTACAGGGACACGGCATTTCGGGTCACGGGTGCGGATGCACCCGTTATGTAAAACATTTTTAAAATGTCAAAAAAATCCAAATAAAAAGTGGGATATAACATGATGACATTTAATGTTAGCAAAAAAAGTTTTGTGAAGAAAAGAGATTTTTAGTGACCTGTGAAAAAAGACAAAAAAACAATCGCGTACAAAGTCATTTTGAAAAACCGAATTTGTCTTTTTGTACAGCCCAAAAAATGTATTTTCTTCATGAAACTTATTGGGCTAACATTAATTAAATGTCATCTAGTATATCCAAAAAAAAATATTTGAATTTTTTTGACATTTTGAAAAATGTTTTTAAGCAGTGGGTGCATCTAGATCTATGAGCCGATATGGATTTCCGCTATTTACAGGGACAAATCTTTAACCCTCTAAGTGAGTGAGAATAGGAGCAGCTCAAGTGCACTACGCATCCGCCACCCGCCTCGCCACACATCATAAGCGTGTCGAGATTCGAGTTAGAACTTGTTTAGGTGGAAAATTGAATTTTTGTTTGATACATCAACTCTATGTGTACTTGTCAAGAGGCGTGTTCATGTATGACGCGTGCCACACCACTCATTATCGTCTTCCACTGTCTATTTTGTTTTGTTGTAACGGTTACAAACTCCGCCGTCTCGGTGACCGTGTGCATGGTCACCGGGAGAGCAGACCCGAAAAGCCTGATACATAAAAATTTACACAGAGAGAGGGACGGTAAACTTTTTGGGGGAGCGTCTCACCGCGACTGCTCGTCGAAGCACGTGTGCATCCTCTTCACCACAATGGTCTACAACGACAACGTTGCCGAGATGACCTTCCTGGTCGACACGACATATGTGCTACTCTTCTCCGTGTTTACACTAGTATTTATCCATATGTAAATATGTTATACTCCCTCCGTCTCAAAATAAGTGTCTCAAATTTATACAAAAGTAGATGTATCTAAACATGTTTCATGTTTAGATACATCCATTTTTGGCAAACTTGAGACAGTTATTTTGGGACGGAGGGAGTATATGTCTAAATTTGTTGTATGTGGTTAGATTTGCATCGTTGTTTTTTCTTAATTAAACTCAACCATTTTTTTAATATTATAACACTTCCCCTCACTACATCACGGTTGAGATTTAGAGGCACTTCAAAGTGCCCCTAAATGTCACTTTTGTGCCCCTAAAAGTATTTGGGGCACTTTTTTTAAGTGCCACATTTACTTGTGTCTAAAAGTTTCAGGGGCACTTTCTAATGTGCCCAAGAAGTGCCCCTAAAAGTATTTATTAGAGGCACTATGGAAAGTGCCCCTAAATACATTTAGTGGCACTATGATAAACTGCCCCTAAATGTATTTAGTGGCACTTTGAGGAAATGCCTCTAAATACATTTAGGGGCACTTTGAGGAAATGCCCCTAAATACAATTAGTGGCAGTATCTCAAAATGCCCCTAAATGTATTAAGAGGCAGCTTGATTAACTGCCCCTAAATCAATTGAGACCTTTCCTAGCAAATTCAAAATGAACCCTAAATCTGTTATTCAAATCATAGCACACATCAATTCGAATCACAGTGTACAAATTACTTGAATCATATCACACATTCAATTCAGCATAAATCTGTTATTCAGTTCACATTACAGCTGCAATCATCACAGCACCAGTTTCTAAACATCACAACATCAATTCAAATCGCAGTGTACAAATTACTTGAATCAATCTTCAGTTCACATTACACCTGCAATCATCACAGCACCATACTGAGCAAGTAATGCCATGGAGTGAAAATAAGTTGCAAACTTTAGTGGAAAGAATATACAAATCGCAAATAGTACCATTAAGAACCATCCTCGTCCACACCTATATATACATCGACTTACCTTTTGGATGACTTCTAGTAGGTGTCATACAGAGTAGGGCAGCAGCATATGTGCTGAACGGAACGAACAACGACTTTGATCCATTCTGCAGCATAAGAAACATAAGTTAACATCAGAATATGTAGCCACAGACACAAATATAGATGCAAATAAGAGTAACAGGGTCCAAACTTAGGACGTAAATAAAATGTCACCTTAGGCTCCTACCAAGGAAGATGGTGTGGATTAGGATTATGTGGCAATGACCATATATCACGAGTGTTGCAAGTCCTAGGTAATCTCAAAATAATATTATGGTTGGAACAGTATTTGATGTCTCGTATAGCAAACACAAACATAAGGTAAGCAATCAATTCTCAAGAGATTTAGGTACAATCAAACACAATAAACAACATATGGTCTGAAATATAGATCAAACATTCATCAATCATCCAATCCAAACACACCAAATCGTGAAATCGGAAGAGAAACCAAATTGGAAAACTCACCTGATGCGGCTGCCTCGTAGTGGGTGGAAGGGTCGGTTCTGGGGTCAGTAGATGGCGGTGGTTCCAATCGCCCCACCTGCTCTCCCTTGGGAACAAAGACTGACATCGCACTCGCCGGCTGCACGTGATGATTTGCTCGCCTGAAAGTTATTCACTGTCAAGCCTGAGTTCCCCACACTGTAAACTTATGATATCAGTAAATCAAAATACAGTGGTGTGGCTTCTCAAGGGCAAATTCAATGGTTAGGTGTAGTGATGCCACCCGGATCATCTGATCTGCAAGCGTGTAATGGTTTATTAAAAAATGGAGTTGCTATCCGAACTATTTTCACATATAAAAAGAATTTTTGCGGATTAAACTGACAGAAGATGATCTATTCTTGGCCCTTACAAAGCTAGAGAATGCAAATTAATTGGCTTCCCAAGAACCAACTAGGGATTCTAGTCCATAGTCAGAACTTGCCAGAAATCAATAAAGTGGTATCAATACACGATGGAGAATATTTGCGACAGCAAACAATTGAAAATGTAACAGTGGACCCACAAAAGAAACAGCTGGCGAACCTTGATGTAACTACATCTGTGTAGTCTTGAAGTGGTAACCTTGAACTAGCCCCACGAGGTTCTTCAGCAACTCTCTCCTCTGGCTTCGCCTCCAAAAGGCATTTGCTATATTTGGCTCACTACATGATGTGCTGGTTTAGAAAACGAAAAAATTCTCAGCAAATGCAACGAACAAGGCAGTCAATATTAACACAAGTATTAGGTCATTAAATAAAAATTCTGACAAAACAAACATGAGATCTGCTTCTGTACACCCCCTTTCTGAATAGTTTGAGTTAAAATGCAGATCAGTGGTGGGGATTAGAACTCGTCCATAACCAAAGTTATGAAGTCTAATATGATCAACTCCAGTATAACAACAATATCCCCCTCACCATATAATCCTTCCCTGTCTCATCAGTCACCACCTGATCCCGCCCCTCTGCCTTGTCCTCCTACGTCCAACTCTGACTTCCAACGCATCCCCACCACTGATCTACTTCCTACTGCGATAGATAGATTTGATGAAGCTTCAATTCTGCACTGAGATAGAGATGGAATGTTTTTATCTTGCTCAAAATATAAACTCCAGAAAGTTAGAAAAATATTACAGAAGGATGCAAGCAACAAAAGAAGGAATGAACAAATACAAGTGATAGGGTGTGTTTTTTCATAGATGATATACCAGAGCATGCAAACTTCTCTACATTGAACTATAATTCTATGTGGCCACTCTGCTTTCGAATGGTGCTTTTTACCACAACAACATACAGTTAAAATATTCATGACCGATTTTCCTCTTACAATTTCTGTGTTTGGTTAATGTTGTCAGTTAAAATATTATAACTTCCGGTGTAATATCCTCAAAAAATGCCATTAAACCCATAAAGTCCTGCTATCTATTTGAAGGTTCAAGATAGAAATTCATCCATTAAAGTGTGTTGACTAGTTCTTTTTAGCTAACTAAATATTAGTAAGAATCAGCACAGTAACTCTCTATCATGATACTCAGTGAGATACTGGAAAAATAACAAAGTCCTGAATCGGAGAAATCTACTCAGACTAACTTAACCAATCATCAATGAACAAACAATTACCGCAAATCTACTCCTGGATCATTTAAGAGAGTTTGCAATGTTCTATTCTTAGATCAATGAACACAGCACACCATTTGAAACTCTCAGTCAATAGCTGAACTATTAATGGGAACGGTTATCTGCATAAAATAGGACATCTAATCGGAAATGCGGCAGTAACTGACTTCACTGGATAGAGCCTATGCCAAATTCGAGTAGTGGTAGAATTAGCCTATGCTACTAATTAAAGTCATATGAAGGTCAACCCCAAACTAACTAGTACGAACATGAGAAAAGCAATTCTAATCAAGCGTCAAAAACATGGATCTGAAATGTCTGCCAGAATCAATGAATAGGAGACAAAACTAGTTTGAAGGAGGGGAACTCACCAGATACTTGCAGGTTGTTGTACGTGGATGGTTAGAGAGTGTGGTGCCCACGAGAAAAGGAAGGAGTGTCGGGACTCCATGAGAGGCGGCCGTGCATATTTCATAACAGCATACATTGAACTGCATACAAATTTCAGCTTCCTAATTATGTAACCGCATGATTATTTGCTACGAAGTTTGAATAAAACGTGGCATCTACTAGAAAAGTGTACAACCCAAGTACCTCTATGATTACAGTAAAATGCTAAACGCAAAGCAAAGTGCGGTCTCGACTCTCTTCATCACCTGCAGTTGTTCATACAAACAGTCAGTTAAGTTGGCACATAGATGTTAATCACTGAACCAATAACTGTGATGATAGTACATTCAGAAGAAGAACAAGAATGTACCTTCTTGGAGAAAGGGTTGGTTGGCGCGAGGTAGCGGTTCCCCTGGCGATGGCGTGCATCCCCCAGCGAGTGTAGTCATTGTTCACCACATGGAAGTAGCCATGCTTGCACCTGAAACAATGGCAATTCAGATGGTGACAGGGGTTAGCGAACCAGCTAACGAAATGTGAATCTTCAGTATCTGGTGCTTTAAACACAGAGGATTACGGTTGGGTTACTGAAATTTTACCTTGGCATTCTCTTAATGAGTCCTTAATTTCCTGAAATGGCTAAAAGCTATTGCGACCTGCACTGCCTTGTCCTTGAGGTAGGAGTCACTGTGACCCACGAGCATCACCTGCATACATTGTTTCATTTACCATCTCTCAGTGAAAAATCTAAGCAAATCTCATTGCGCATATAAAAACTCCAAAAGAGTCTCGATTGCACGTGAGATGCTGCGGCTACACAGAAATACAGTTTACCCTACAGCAAACCGACAACTCCTTGTTAAATCTGATGCTCAACTACACTTCTGCTGGTAGAAAACAGTGCAGCACACTCCTACTGAATGTGCGACTGTCGCTAATCAAACAGTGCAGTACAATCGTACTGAAATTAGTAGGATTGCTGGACTGGACATGTTGTGATTCAGAAATTGGATCACAAAGTCTCTAGAGTCAAGCCCTTGAACTGATATGGCTACCAAAATCCTACTTGTCCAACTAATCATTTGATCAAACACTTAATCTGCATTCAGTTCAAGTAGAACAGGAAACACAAAACAAGCACCGTATATTAGCTTTTACCTTTCGGAGAGGACGTCCTTGAAGCAGGGGCTCTAAGAGGGAGCCGTAGACGACGGGAGACGCAGCCGGAGTTCGCGGCAGTGCGGTAATCGTGCCGGCGACCTAGCCAAACCCGAGGCTAGGGTTCGCCGTGGCGTCGCGCTCGAAGAAGATCGATGCAGGGTCTCATCGGCGTTCGGCGGCGCCGGAGGTGACCGGAGACGGCCGGAGCAGCGGCTGCGGCGCGAGCGACGCTGACGGGAGAGGAGGGGATCGAGAGAGAGAGAGAGAGACCGAAACCCTAGCTAGGGTTGGGGTTGCGCGTCGCGGGAGAGCACGAGGAACAAATCGAGTTGGAGGAGACGGAAGATCACACTGAGGCGGTCGGGTTGCGACCCATGGCGGCGGCGGAGCAGGCCGGAGACGGCCGGGGCAGCCCGGCGACGTTGGCGGCGAAACGAGAATCATGAGACTACATGCGAGGGAGAAAGAGCGCGAATGGGCTGGTTGGACAGGACCGGCAGGGGCCTTTTGGTCATTTTGATCCTTTTTCAGTTAAAATAATATAAAGAAAATTCTAAGTGGTCATAAAACATCAGAAAAATCCTTTGCGCAACCGAGGCCGCCGCCAATCCCCTTCTCTCCTTTCCCTAGTGACGCGCCTCCGCGCTGCACCGGTCAACGCCGGCCATCACCGACGACGCCACCCCGGTACAGCTCCGCCTCAACTTCGTTTGGTTCTCGTCGCCGATTCGTTGGCCCGCACCCCCACTCGAGCTCCTGAACCCTAGGTCACCGTCACCCGCGCCACCGTCGCTCACTGGCAGGCTTGCGCCCTTGTGCCCGCTGTGACCTATTCCCTCTCTCGATCCTCGCGACCTCTTTCGCCGCGGTTTCTCGTGTGGTTGTTGTGGCCTCCCGCACCTATGTGCGATGGTAGGCTGCGGCTGGCCCCGGCTTTGTGTTCCTCCAGTACTTCCACTACGGCTCCTGCCTTGCTGTCATCTTCATTGACTCCGGTGAGGTAATATCCTAATTCTCTAACTCCTTTATTTTCTGCTATTAAAATTATTCACAATGATATAGGTTCTGACCAAATTTCATCCAGATAACGACTGCTATTCTTATGTCTCTGCTGAATCTTATGCTTATGCTTGAGATAAGCGATGCAATCAATTCAAGGTGCACCATAAATTTTGGTTGATCAAAGTGATTCTTTGTTACCCAAGTGAATAGTTCAGGAACCAAGAGAGTTATTAACCGGGCATTGAGGTTAATAAGCACATGCAATCTCTTGCTTTTATTTGAGAGTACTTTGCTTTTCGGGTTCTTTGGTATGAGATATATTTAAGTTCCATGTTATGAGGTTGCGATAACTCATGATAGCTCATTGTTTTTTTACTTCAATATGCTTATGACTAAAATAAATTTTGAATACAAATTTGTTGGTGCCTTATGTGTCCCGACTTAAGACATAGCCAGTGGGTCCGTTGTATCCCATTCAAGCAAAACACTATACAATTATAGCTCATTTGGTTGTTCCCTTTTTCTGTCTCACGGCTCGATAGAACGCGTTTCCTTATGATGGGTTGTACTACGTCAGCCTCGATCTGCAAGATCAGTATTACCTCTTGGCCAGAATTTTTCTAAGATCATTCCTGCCATGTTGTGGCTTAGGTGGTTTTAAAATAACCTGGAGTAAATCACCTGTAATTTTCTTCATTGCGTTAGAACAATTGATTATTTCTACTAAGCACATTCCAACAATGCAACTTTGGAGTAAACACAACTCATATCTGTACTTAGATAGAATCCCGTTGTTTGAATCCTTCATTGGTACCTTGGATATATTTGCCATAGTCACTTGAAGTATTATACATCTGAAATGTTATTATGTAGGGCCAAGATGAAAATGCTCCTTAAACCCTATCCGTTTTGGTACCTTTCTACAATAATGTTTTCTTGCCATTACCTCGTTTTTTCTCTATATATGTTTGCCCTAGCTATTAGCATTGTGTGTCATAGCCTGCTGCACCTCTATTTATTATTTCTATTTGCATTGTTGACATTCTCTTGCTTACTGATGTTTACATTCGTTTGTAGGTATGAAGCAGGGTGATGCTAGAAGTCGATAAGAATTGTCCAGATTTGTTCTTACTTGTTTGTTTTCACAAGTTTCTGACAGTATGATTTCTAAAAATGTTGAATGTTTCTGAAAGTGTTCTCTGACAGAATGAATAGTCCAGTGTAGTATGAATAACTGAAAGTCTTTTGATCATTTTTAAAGACCTTCACTCTGAGTCCATTAGCTGAAACGTGGAATGTTTGGAATGTGGATGTAATAGTTTCAGACTTATGCTTTTCAACGTGTATATGTGGTTTCTGAAGTTGTTCACCTATTGAGGCACTTAGCCAAACTGCCCCAAAAGATATGAGATTTAGGGGCGCTTTTCCAAAATGCCCCAAAAGTTATGACATTTAGGGGCACTTTGCCAAACTGCTCCAAAAGTTATGACATTTAGGAGCACTTTGGCAAAGTGCCACAAAATGTCATATATATCTATTGGGGCATATTGAGAAACTGGCTCTAATTGGAAGCTTTTGGGACACTTTCAGCCAAAGTGCCCCTAAATGTATACCGTGGTGTAGTGCCTCTGAACTGCATATAAATTGTCCTTTCATGTTATCACATACCAATTGCATCGGGGTAATCTAATTTTTTTGTTATGCTATCAGCTGCAATTCACGTGTATCATATTCACGGGTATCATCCAGAAATACTAAGCATTGGCGTATAAACGGACGCTGCAGAGGGTTTCGTACATTTCGCAGGACAAAAAATCGTACTAACAACAGCATATACTGGAACAGCCTGACGCTGGTCATGCATCCGAGGACTGAAACTCCGGAGCGGCTTGCTTATGGTTCGTGTCGACCTCTTCTTCCCGAGCGATCTCGCAGCAACGTGATTGGTCTTGATCCCTGCTACCCCGGCCAAATACGCCGCTGAGGGTGCCGGCGTGAAGCAGGATGAGGTAGATCAGCTGCGTCAGCGTCGAGATCGTGATGAACGCCTCCAGTGTCCTCTGCAAGCAGCGACGCGTAAACACAATCGTGAACAGGTGAGAACCATGCGAAGGAGAACAGCAAAGTCAACGACGGTATTATACCTACCAGGCGCCTTCCTCGATTCCCCAGGGTGATGTGCTTGCAGGCGAGGCTGTAATTAAAATGTTCAAGAAAAGATGGCAGCATCGTGAGCTAGGGCAATTTGTATGTAATGTATGTCTGAATTTCTGCACGAGGTAGCTGCGAGTGCGAGTGTATCACCCGAAGGCGAGGGCAGAGAGTGCCCAGGAGACGAGTCCGGTGGATGCCGCGGTGGCGAGGCTCTCGCCGCGCCATGGCGCCCTGACGTGAAGCACGCCGGAGAGCACCGAGCAGGCGCCGACCACCCCGGCCATCAGCGAGAAGACGAGCAGGTATCCTGTCGCCGTGTTACCTCCTAAATCTGCACAGTTACTGCGTCATGTACTGCGTTCGTGGTAGGTAGGAGACGAAGGTAGGGGCTAGCAGGCTGCACTTACGGCGGTGGGTCTCGCGGTCGATGAACTTGTTGATCGACCACCCGGCGATGCCGAGGACGGCGGCGTGCATGACGAGGTTGATGCACAGGAGCGGCCCCATGTACCGCCTGCTCGCCGCGCCGACGACGGCCATGGATTGACCGCTTAGCTATGGGGGGTCTCTCGGGTGTGTGATATAATTGGTCAGCTGACTCTCTGCTCGAAATGCACTAGAACATCTTAATCCGGGGCTGTGATCGATCACGGGTGGCTTGCGATTAAGTATGGCAATTTTATCGATGGGTACGGGTATCCGCGGGTACCGTACCTACATGGGTAGGGTAGGGTGTGGGTACAATTTTATACCCATATCCATGGGTAGTACCTGTACGCTACCCGTTTAAGTCGCGGGTAGGGCACGGGTATAACCTCGTACCCGTGGGTATACCCATACCCTGCCCGTTTATATACCTTACTCGTGGAGGTCTAACATTTATTCTCGTGAATTTGTGGACCTATGTGAAGTTGTCATCAATTATCAATTTGAGTTGACATAATTGTCACGTACTTAAATATATATTATTGAGTTGAGATGAATGTTTTTCTTTTATCAAAAAAATTATAGATGAATGTAAAATTATGAGTAACTTGTACTATTTGCTTTACCCATTGGGTAACCAATGGGTATGGGTATCCGTCGGGTATGGGTACGGGTAAAGTTTTGTACCCGCGGGTACGGGTATGAGTAGAATTTTGTACCCATTGACTACACGGGTATGGGTATGGTATTGGTCTACCCGTCCCATACCCTACCCATTGCCATCCTTATTTGCGATGAGGCCCACGCTAGAAGTTTCGAGCAAGTGTGCAACCTCAGTGTTGTTGTGCACGCCAAGCTAGGCGTGGAGACAGGAGAGGGTCCCCTGGGTATGTCCGTGTGGATACGCAAAGGCGTACGTGGGGCCAGCTTCGGGTGTGCGACGGCCGCCCGTGTTGCGTCGATGATCCAGATGAGATCGCAGATGCAAAAGGTTGAACCTGGTGCCCGCTGTAGTCTGGTTCTGACCTCCGTTTTGTACTACTCCCTCCGACCCAGAATATTTGTCACAACTTGTATACACTAGAGGCTGGGGCGCCTCCTTGCCGGTCATATGCGACCCAATTTTGAGCACATACTGGCAACTGTTGTATGATGTCCTATGTAGACTGCTGGTGCTACATTCATTTTCTGCTTTTGCAGCCCTAGTTTAGTGATTACTCTTCAGCTAAGCTTTGCAAGTGAGGTCTTTATCCTGAAATCAATTTAACGACGGAAACCTTGCGACCAATACTAAATATAGGTGGACAAAATCTTCCAGAAAAGCAAAGCTGAAAACTTCGAAGGAAAAACGTTTACTAACTTACAGTCATCCACGAGTTGAATTTGAACAGTAGCTATTTTATCACAACAAAAAACATATATAGACGCATCGAGAACAACTTCAAATGCCATCCAAGGATCATAAGCCCTGCACCAGTACATTAGCACCAAGTACCACCAATGAAATGGAAACTGGTTCAAATATGTTGTAAGATGTTCTGAACAAAATCTGCAACCTGAGCAGCACTCTCAAGATCAAGATCATCTTTGATATGTTCATCCAAAGAACTCCATGAAACACAAAACTATGCTGAAGGAAAATGAAATATCAATTGTCCAAAGAATGATGCAATTCAATAATTTTCTTCAGAAGTATAGTTGCAAATGGTTCCATCCTATCTGTGTAAAACTAACACAGTAGAGATAACAACATGAAATGCTATTTGATTGCTGGACAAGAACTAAAGTTGTAATACATGTTCTGGAACATAAAAATACAAACAAATGTATACCATTCATTATGTTTTCTTAATTCTTTCTTGTCGTTTTTTGGACTGTGCTTTTCTCAATTTACTGTTGGTCTGAAATGTAACAGTGTATTGTGCAGGGAAAATCAATAGCCATCGATTTCCATGAGAACTTGGAGTGGTGTTCCCTGCAAGAGAAGACCACACACTGGTTAGACTTTACTCCACAAGTCCTTAATATACTGGCATTTGTGATTAATGATGGCAAAAGCTAAATGCCTAATGTCACAATTTGAGGAAACAAGGTTATCAGCTAGGGTGTTTTTTCCCATCGCCAAATTGACTCCGTAAGCAAGAAACAAGTAACTAATCATAGGACTGCTAGATGTCGTAGAAGTTTATGATTAAATAGTTGGCCAGGGTGAAACCCTCTTCATATATGAATTTAGCCTGTAATATACTGCCTCTACACATTTCCAGCAAGGATACATCTTTTATTTGACGCAAAAGCTTTATCCACTGAAAGAGACCGATCATCAAAACGGCTGTATGTTGTTTATCTTCTTTCCGTGGCCTACATGATAAAGACAGGGGATGGATTTTTGTTAAGAAATGCCACAACGTAGTTATGATGATCTATATAGCAACAACCACACTTTTGTCGTGAGGGAGGCTCCCTGAACATTCAAATTTGGCATGCGGAAACCAAAAGGAAAATATGTTCTATTTACTTATGTTCTTCTGAATATATGAGGCTCACAAATTTGGTCAATATTCAGAAGAACAAATTTGGTCAATATTCAGAAGAGCAGGTAAGTATGGTCTTTAAAACTAATATTGACCAAATTTGTGAGCCTCGAGATACTTGCGCAACAATTGCAGCGATGTGCTATAAGACCACAACTACTACCTTAGCCTAATGTCGCAACCCCAACCCGATTATAAGTACCAGCATGAAACAGACACACAACGCAGATGATGCACCCTAAGGTTTCAGAGCATAACTACATAGATCCTAAAACATCAATCAACAACAAGATAAAGTGCTTTCGAACAACAGCATACTCTATCTCTGAACTTTATTCATACACGTGAGCAACAAGACGCCCATATTCAGTTCAGTTTAGCTCTCAGGGGTCTATATACTGATGGTCATGTATATTTCCAATTTAGATAGGTAAAGCATGCTAGCAAAACACTGATGACAGAGCAATATCACAGCAGTTTTGAGTTTTGGAACAATGTACAGTTTAGCATATAAATTCAGAGATGTCCATGTAATAAAGTCTGCTAATGATAAGAAGTCCAGAACCTGCTCATGTGTTTCAGTTTTAGCTCTAACCAACACTCCTAAATACACAATCAAGCAGGATATATATTTACATGACAGCACTACAGCAGTTCTAACCCACAGGAGTAAGTGTTTTAGGCAATTTCAGAGATGAACAGTGGAGATAGGGCAGTTGTTTCAGGTGATCCAAATATTGCTAAATCGTTTTATTTTACATGAGTACGTTAGAACAGCTAACAAATCGCTTTCTATCTGTTTGACCACAACCATCGTGTAAAGATAAATTCCCACCATGTCCGATTCCTCACTCATCCCTTTTGGTGATGACACTAAAGCTGGAATGTGAAACATGGGAGCATGCAGGTGTATATACTCACAAATCAGGTATGAATATTCCTTTGTAGAAAGGAGAGATAACATGATAGAGCATAGAGATATGCAGATAAATGAGAGTAAAAGGATACCTAAGCTTATGTTCACTTAACCAGCTAATATCCATCAGTAATCAATTATACACTTTTCAGGGACAAAAAATCAATCAGAATTGGATTGTACAATTAGGAGAGCTATCAGCTACCTGAAAAAAAACATAGAGGCAGTGTAACTAAAATTTGTGAGCCCACACAATAACATTCAAGGTTGGGTTCTCTCGAACTGCACTAAGAAGCGCATAAACCATAGCACTGTCAAATAGGAGGCATGCAAGTTAATGAAATTGTTAGAAGATCTCATATATATGCCTCATAAAGCTCATTTAGTTTATCAGATCCAAGGACAGAGATACTCGGAACTAAATATGCAACTATTTATAAAATATCTAGCAAGCCAAAATTCGGAAGTTTGTCTCTCAACACATACAAAGCATCTTCTTAGTCGATGACACGGACGCTTATTCACCACAGCTACAACAGCACGACATTCCCAGTCCGTTGAAGCGTCCTTAAATTTTATCGGTCGTACTCACGACAGATCTTGCAAATTTTACATACCCTACACCATAAATTGTAACAAAGGAACATGCAACGGTCAGTTCACAAAAAAAAACAGTGAACATAAGTACATAGAGAAGGAAGTATTCTGGGTATGTCTTACCACTCAAATATGATGATAATGACTTGTGGATATATTCATCCTCAATCAAGAACAGAGTCAATGAAAAAAAGAGTTACCCTCCCTCCAAAAAACAAATATAAAAAGCTCTCTCTTGTCTAATCATCCCAGATATAATTTTCTTTCAAGTTTGGAAACATCAGGCACTAATTTGAGATATTCACCATGACCATTCTGTACAGGGAGAATTGTTAAGATTGTAGTCAAATAAAAGCACGATAATGTGTACTACAATGAAAAGAAAGCATACCGTCTCGAGAAGAGTCGAACATAGTTTTATTTCCAACCTTGTAACCCATTGAACCACTTATAGTGATGCCTAAGAAACAATAGAAGTAAATATTTAACATTGCCAATGATATGTCAAGAGAGGCATTTATAAGAGGACATGCAAGAAAGCATTCCGTATTAGAATGAACTTGGTTCAAAGAACATTGGCAATTCTAGATTATTTGACTGAACCAGCTATGCAAGAATAAATTTCTAATTAGAACACAAGACGTAATTAATCTTCGATAGACAATTCGTTAAGCGTTGTGAATCAGTATTTTCTGGAACAGAGTACTTAGTTCCACGTGCATCGGCTGGAACTTGGAACACGGAAATACAAAAGAGTGAATTATGGTGGTCAGGAAGATGAAGTCGACCTACGGCGTGATGTCTTCACCAAGTATGACTTTCCCACTCCGTCCGTCGCTCCATGGCCTATGAGCTAAATAACTCAAGAACTCCCAATGTATGCCTCGGTGTATCAGTCTGCAGCACACAAGCGACAATCAGATGAAGATATTCAAGCATTTTTCACCTCTTTTATGCATGGTGAACTTGATGCACAGAAAATTTGAAAAAATGGGGATTTAAGCACTTAATGATTAGAAAACAAGCAAGCTGAAACTAACTACAGAGTAAAAACACTATAAGATTGAATCTTTCTTTTCAGGAGGAAAAATTTCAACCTGTTATAAGATTTAAGGGATAAGTTGGGCTTCCAGTATTACCTTCAGGTTGCTGCAGTGGCTGTGCTTTGCGTGCAGCCAGAAACATGTTACAGTGCACTAATCACATATGTGCTCCACACTCTGATTTCCCTGGTGCCCATTGAGCTCAGAGGGGACAGGGAAACTGAGGATCAGCACGGAATCGCCTTGCGTATGGCAACATCGTTCTCCCTCTCGAGAAAAGAAACAAAAGAAGAGATATGATCAGAACACAGTGATACAGTAGGGCATGTGCATTACCCGTCAAGCATGATGCCACGGGTGACAGAGTTCCGACATGGGCATTCTGTCAAACACCCTGCACACGTCGGCCATGGGCGCACCACAGGGTGTTGTTCCAGCGAGTCCAGATCGTAGCGGCCAAGTCGGGCGTAGGCAGCTAGCGCGAGAGCCGGCCACCAGACCAAGAGGAGTGGAGTGAGAGCAGGGAGAAAAAGAGGAGGGAGAGGAAACCTGAACCAGCCCGCCGCCGTCTGCTGTGGCTCCAGCCGGTGAGCCTCACGCGCGACGGGAAGAGGAGCTCGACCATTGGGTGGCGCAAGGGGAGGGGCGGAGGAAGCGCGAGGAGAAGGCTGGAGGCGGCGGCAACAACGGAACGGGTTAGGTTTTTTACCGCCGGCTGCTTCTCCACGCGACCTCCTTTCACCTCCAGTACAAAAACGAGTAGAGCACGTACGACGACAAACAAAGACGAGAAAACCACCCTGTGAGCGCCACGTGGATAGTCCGAGAGGGCGCCCCGGGGGTGGACACTTGCTTGTCTTCAATGCTTTGTAGTATCCTTTGTGTGTGTTTTGTACGAGCCAGATGCTCTAATTTTGCCAACCCTGCCTTTCCATGACATTGGGTTGCTGATAGGTAGGGTGGGTCTTGCATCGGGTGGGTTCCACATGTCAGCGACCCAAAATCAGGAATTCACGGTTGGCAAAGTTAGAGGATCCCGCCCCGTTTTGTACTAGTACGGCCTTTGCGCTTGTTTCTCAGGATAGTTTGGATGATCACGTATGAAATATGGACAGTGCTGCAGTTGAACAAATTCTTATCCTCTCCCTTCCCTTCCCTTCTCTCCCAGCTTCTGCTTCCTGAGAGCGACCTCGCCGTGCCCGGACCAAACCGAGGCCTCTCCGGCCGGCTCTGCCGGTTGGAGATGGCTAAGGGGAGGTGCCGGTGGTCTCCCTCCTGTGCATACTAGTAGTAGGTGTGTTTCCCTTGTGGAGTTTGGCGCTATGCCGTGTAGGAGTGGTTCTTCGGTGCGTCCAGGCCGTGCCGGAGTGGGTGAGGTTCTTCTTCCTTGCCGGCGTCCGAGGTGGGCGGCGGGGAGGTTCGGATCTGACCGCTGCGTGTTCAATAAGCCTGCTTGGCGGCAGATCGAGTGGTCTGAGTTGGCCCCTGCTTTTCTCTCCTGCGGGCATGGAGCTCGGGGAAGGGAAGATCGGGTGCGGACGAAGATGCTCTTGCTCAGCTGTCTTCCTCTTCGGGCGTGGATCTTCGGCTCTGCTCCTCTGGCCGGCCTCGGAGGCGAGGGGAGGAGCGGGTGGAGGTCGGCGTTCCCTTTTGTTTGCAGGTGGTTCTGGTCTCCTTCGTCGACGTTTGTGGTCCGGCCGGCCGTGGTGGCAAGGGGATCTGCGTCCGGAGGTGGTGCGGGGCTCGTGGTGGTGGTCCTAGGTGGTGAGGCGCCGGCTGGTTGCAGGGTGGTGGCGGGGAGCGGCTGCTGTGGCCGTATGCGTTCAGCGACGGCTCGGATCCGTCCTTCTGCGGCGGACAGCTTCTGCGGCCTCTACAAGGTGTGGCGGCGACTTCTTCCCGCCGGCAAGAGGTACGGCGGCGCTGCGGTCATCGCCTAGGTGCTTGGGGCAAGCGCTGGATCCGATCGTGATCTCTTCAGGCTTCTCGGGGTGCTCCGTGCAAATTTCTGGGTTCTTCTGTATTTTCTTTGTTTCTGTTGGACCTAGCTGTAATTTGTACCGAGTTCCTGTTATTTGATTCGGATCCTTTCCTCAAAAAAAAAAAAAAGAAATATGGACAGTGCTATGTTTAGAACGGTCTGAAATTAGTGCTAACTGTAGAACGTTCCGACAAGAATCATTCCGACAGTCCGGCCCGACCGAACATGCACAGTTTAGTCTTAATCGCGACGGAAAAAAGCGACTCCCGCGTCCATGCAGCCCAAAATGATAAAAAGCCAACTCGCATGTGCATGTACAGAGTCCGTCCAAAATTAGTTACGTCATCAGCATTAAATGAAGAAATCTGAAAATTTAAAAAGCTTTATAGCTTAAAATGTTTATCCGATTTGAAATCCGTTTTCACTACTGGGCTAGTCGCGACGAGATCTTCGAAACTAGATCCCATGTTGATATGTTCTGACAACTTTTTTTCGCACGACAAAGTTACCCACCAGTAACACGTGAGTTATCCAACATGTTGTATGTAAGTTACCCACCATATCAACGAATAGTGTTTTGGCTTGGAATTGGATCCCAATTTTTGTTTTTATTTTTTATTTTTTCAAATTTTAAAGTTAAAATCTAGTTCCATGAGTGAGTAAATATTTTGGGATGTTAAATGTATCGTGGACAAAGTGTGTAACTATACGCTAAAACCCTCGTGCAATTCCATAAGTTATAGGGTGATAACTATGTTGATTTCATGGTGACAACTACACCCTGTAACAGATGGTTAACTCCAAGTACCAGGGTGAGTAACTAAATACGTTATGTATTAGTAACTATTATCCCTAGAGTAGGGTAACTACATCGATTCCACCGTGAATAATTATATCATGAATATAAGGTAACTCCATCAGTATAGGGTGAGTAACTAAATACGTTATGTATTAGTAACTATTATCGCTAGAGTAGGGTAACTACATCGATTCCACCGTGAATAATTATATCATGAATATAAGGTAACTCCATCAGTATAGGGTGAGTAACTAAATACGTTATGTATTAGTAACTATTATCGCTAGAGTAGGGTAACTACATCGATTCCACCGTGAATAATTATATCATGAACATATGGGTAACTCCATCAGTAATTGGTGGGTAACTATTACCGGGAAAGTACGGTAACTACATCGATTTCTGCTGGATAACTATATCACGATCGCATGGGTAACTCCATAAGTTCTGGATGGTTAACTATTACCGAGACTATAGGGTAACTACATCGATTCAATGTGGATAATTACATCATGAATATATGGGTAACTCCATCAGTTCTTGGTGGGTAACTGTTATCGAGACAGTAGGGTAACTACATTCATTCCGTAGGGATAAATATATGATAAACACATGGGTAACTCCATCAGTTATGGGTGGGTAATTCCATTAGTACTGTGTGGGTGACTATTATCAAGAGAGTAGGGTAACTACATCGATTTCGTGGTGAATAACTATATCATTATATCATGAACGCATCGATAACTCCAACAGTTTAGGGTGGGTAACTCCTTCAGTTCTGTGTGGGTAACTATTATCGAAATAATAAGGTAACTATATCGATTTCGTCGTGGATTCGTGGTGGCTAACTATATCATGAACACATGGGTAACTCCATAAGTTCTGCGTGGGTAACTCCATTAGCACTTGATGTGTACTATTACCGAGAGAGTATGGTAACTATATAGATTTCGTGTTGGATAACTATATCGTGAATGCATGGGTAACTCCATCATTACAGCGTGGATAACTCAATTAGTTATGCTGGGTAACTATTATCGACAGACTATGACATATACAACGATTTCATGGTGGCTAACTATATCATGAAAATTATGGTGATAATAAGAACATCTAAAGACCGGAGAAGTGAGCTAGTGTTGAAGTGAGCGCCAGAGAAGGAGCTTGAGGAGGGTAGCACCGCCGGAGCAGTTAGAGGTGGAGAGGCGCCGGTAGCAGGAGAGCTCGCCAGCCAGAGGGCCGAGCCGGGTAGACGAGCATGACCTAGCCGGCGGAGAGAGGTCATCAAAGATAGAGGAGGCTGAGTGGAACTAGGCAGAGAGCTCGTGATGACGAAGCATGCTCAACGTCATAGTTGAGAGCGTCACCGACGGCTGGAGCTCGAGTCGAGTTGGTCCAACGTGACTTGTCGTAGGTCAGTGAGGTTCGTTGAGGACCGAGGATGGCCGGCGTAGGTTTGGGCTCACCGGCGAGGTCCCGAGAGGACAACTCCGTGCTTATAAGGGTCAGTGAGGGGCGTGACGAGTCTGGCATAAATATATTAATGTGGTCAGATAGCTCGGCAACGAGAGCCTGCCAGGTACCCACACAACTTAGGGTGGGCAACGCCCATACAACGACACAAACGAATCAACCGGTCGACATCTCGGCGTGACGACACATAGGGGGTCTGTGAGACGGCGGGGCAATCGACGAGCGAGATGTCGTCACACGGCCGGGCAGCACACAACTACGTTGCACATACAACGTACATGTATCCAACAAACTAGCTAGCTAGCAGACTGTGTCGTGTTAATGGATGGATTGCATGAGGTAATTGATCTGCTGCTGCTAGCTACCGACAAAACAAAATGGCACGCCATGCGTGGATGGATACTTGCACGTGGAGGCCCGCCTCGGAGTGGTCTGATCTTGCTCAGCTTAGGCAACGAAGGCAGCAGCCGAACATGTGCGCGACGCACTCAAGTGGGGACCTCTCACGGGCACGGATTCGCTGACGTTGCCCTCGCTGACTTTGCGTGACTTTGAGTCACTTACATGTGGGGCCCACCATGTGTGGGGCCCACATGTAAGTGACTCAACGTCAGCGGGAGCAAAGTCAGCGAATCTCAATAGACCTCTCACATGCACAAAAGCTGTGACACGTAAGACGCGTTGCGAAATCGTTCGGTCAGGAGCAGTCCGCCGCGTAAGATTAACTTTAGACCGTTCTAAAAGTAGAAATTCCCATGAAATATTTGATTTAACTTTCCTAACCAAAATAATCTAGAGAGAACACTCTGGAATCCCCTGTTTTTTTCCTCATTACTTTAGTCTACGGGGGCTTAAACACTGTTCTCTATACATCTAAGAAAGTATGTACAACTACACATATAAATGCAAATGAAGAAAGTAACTCATATATACTTATTCAGTTATTTGAGTAATGTGACAAGTTTAGTCTACTTAAATTTACAGATAATTTAACTAGGACAAAGTATATTCTTAAACATCTTAATATATATTTTTAAGGACAAAACATAGTTCAGTTTTGCACCAGTGTATTTTTATGGAATAATGCTACAGTTGTACATGTGTTAGTATATATAGGCATTGTTACATTGTAAGATACACTAGATATATACTAGATAATAGCATTTGAGATAATATATTGAAGATGTATCAAATAATATACCGATGTATACATTTTATGGATATATATGGGATGTCGAGGTATAACAAATTAGTATAAATATGTTATCAATAAACAAGAATTCAAATTCTCTCATTCTCCATCATTAGTACACATGAATACAAAAAAAATCATTTTTCGTTGGAGTTAGATTTCGATTAATATATTGTGATGATCTTGAAGAAGTGTGTCGTGAGATTGGCGATGGTAATGTCATTCTAGCCTCCTTGCACGTTGGTGTCCAGTACGTGAACCTTAACTACCGCTAATTTTGTACGATTATCCCAGCTATATTTGAAAAGAAATATGTATCATTATTCACATGCTATTCGAGGCGGAGATGTATTTGAAGAAAGACGGACAACATAATTTGGAATTGAGGCAACAGGTAAAACATTTTTGCAAGAAGGTAGGTACACATGAAGAACATACTTTGGATGTATCTATTGAACCGGAAAGATTGCACATCGGAAACACTCTACAGAATTTAGAGCTGATTTAATGACGAACTTTTACAAGGTGTTTTTTTTGGGACTTTTACAAGGTATTAAGAGTGGGTGATGATGTACTCCCATCACAACCGTGTGGTATAAAATTGCGATGAGCCTTTTTACCTGGTTTTCACTTGCTTCTTGTACTTATGTTGCAGCGAGCCTTGAATAGAATCTTAACTAAAGTTATATATTTATATACATTATTCTAGTTGCTTTATTAATAAGTAATTTTATGTTGTGTAGACATTCATGATGATGGTTCAGAGAACATATTTGAAGTGTGAGGATGAAGATGTAGGTGACGTGGACATCGAACTGTAGAACGAGGATTTGAATTATCGAGGAAAATACTTCAAGGACTGTCGGTATGTTTTGAGCATGCGGTTCTCCGTTGGTGCTAGTGGTGATGGATGTTGGCTTGGTTGTAGCCCATTTGCAAAAACAAATCATAACAACCAACTCACACTCTCATTTGATAAGATTTTTATACTGCTACTTTTTAATTAACTTCCTTGTGTTTCTGTTATCATCAACCTACAGTCCATGTCTTCTTACTTTGAGATTGATATTAGTCAAGTTTTGGAAAATTTCATTAGGTTTTGATTATGATAAGTTTCAGAAAACCAACCTAGTAGTTCACCTCGTGTGAAACTTGTTAAAGTTGCACTGATTTCATACCTATAACTTGAAGAACTTAATTTTGTATGTGAAACTCGATTTTAATTATAGTCAAATCCCAACAAGTTGATCGAGAAGGGATAAGGATGATTCAAGAGCCAGGAAAATCAATTTAGGTTGTGATGAATGGTAAGTGTAAGATTTATTGAGTAGAGATAATGAACCAAGATGTGAAGATATAAATTGAGTGCGATGAATATGGGATACGTTTAGATAAAGGAGGCACACATCAGATTCAAGTTTAAAGTACGTCGAAACTGTAAATTGTCCAAGAGTGTTAAGGGCAGTGGAAGAGTACGGATCCACACCATACCATGTAGTCTCTAATTGCAGCAACTTAACTCTGAAAAAGGTGACATGAGCTCAAAGCCTGCAACTCACCTTATCTTCAACTTGTTCTCTTTGCAATGTCTTACATTTGTCATGAAACTTTAGTGACCATGGTAAATTTCAAATACAAGAAGGCTAGCTCCTAATGTCGTGGCTAAAAGCCACACTACCATAGTTGTTAGAAATATGGCCAAGAGGTAACCATGAAGATGATGATATTTTGATGTATTCATGATTTATTATATGTATCTGGAATAATTGCTTTGTATGATTGGCAAGTGTGTGGCTTGTTTGTGAACCTCGCTACTTTTTAAAGATGTCCATACTCCCTAGTCGAAACTCATGTGAGGATACACATGAATATTAGACAAGGTATTCGTCGATGGCTATATTTCGCAAGTCATAGACATGACCGAAGATGTCAAACGAATAATGTGCACACAACCTGGTGTTGGACTGACGCACCTTGAGACATGGAGAGAGCTATTGATTTGTTAAAAACAAAATCATTGCAAACATTCCATATAAACAAGGCACAAAACACACACAAATTTGAACTTTATCAATACCATTCAACGATTTCTAATCATATTCAAATTATTAGTTGGAGGTGATAGATTTAAAGTTATATGCACTATACGCCACATTATTTATCAAAGGGGTATACGATAAACACGTGTTGTATTGATTAATCTTTGTCACAAAAACAACACTTATTACTACTTTGCCAAATTATTTTTTTAACAAAACTTTAGGATGAAAAAATCACATGAAAATTTAAATTTTCTATGGTATCTTTATTTTCCAAAAATATTTGCGGAAAGTCTCGTATGTCCATTCATAAGATCAAGATACATACATACAAACCCGTAAGTCATCATCCTCCGGGATAATACAAACTCATATAGTAATCACTTGAACGAATTATTAGTATCCAACAAACCGACTCCAGATCGAGAGTTCAGACCTCTCTGTTCCTAGGAGGGCCAACCATACACTGGGAGGCCAGCCACAGATTTCTAAGATAAGAATGCAGCAAATCAGAGCCCATCATCCTGCCATGTGGCAGCAAAAACATCGAATAGCAGTAGAGTGGAATGGAGTAGTGGACGTGGAGCAGCTGGAACTGGAAGCCCGGGACAGAAGAAAAATAGAGGCCCAGGGGAGCGCATAACTGCAGGAGCGTTTGACGTTTCGACACCTGCAGGGAAGACGAGAAGGGGACAGGACATGGCCGCAACGGCGTACTCCACGGCGCTTCTGGGTGGAGCAGCAGCCCGCCTCCCCGCCGTGGCGCCACCCTCCGTCCTTCTCCCACGGCGTGGCGTCTCTCCTCTTCGCCCCCAAGGTGCGCACGGTACATTCTGCAAAAGTATGTAATGTTCTTTTTGTCGTAGCTTCCCTAACAGTTACAACATGCTACGACGTTGATTAGATGCACCACGGCTTTCTCTGCTCCGGGTGAAGGCCTCTTCCGATGACACCTCGACTTCCGCCGCCAGCGGCGACGAGCTCGTCGACGACCTGAAAGCCAAGGTACGGAATTCATGGCTCAAAAGAGGACACTAACGTACCTAGCTAGCTAGAATGGCGAGTGAAATAGACTCAGTTTGAGTGATGTTTGCCTCTGGCAGTGGGACGCCGTCGAGAACAAGTCCACCGTCCTCACCTACGCCGGCGGCGCCATCGTCGGCCTCTGGTTTTCGTCCGTCGTTGTAGGCGCCGTCAACTCCCTGCCTCTGGTACGCCGATCACCGCTGGTCACTCACGTCTTGGATCTTCGTCCCCCTGACACTCTATCTGGATGCTGCAGCTTCCCAAGATCATGGAGCTCGTTGGGCTCGGCTATACGGGATGGTTCGTCTACCGCTACCTCCTCTTCAAGGTTCGCGCGTACATTAGGTGTTCACTTAACTGACAGCAACTGTTGGTAGCATTAGCAACTTTGTTAACATGTGTCTTGCATGAAATTCGATTGCAGGAAAGCAGGAAAGAGTTGGCCGACGACGTGGAGTCCTTGAAGAAAAGCATTGCCGGTACAGAGGCAGAGTAAATAAAGAAATTAAATGTTGTTGTGCAGATTTTGTTTGTTGGGCGATTTTTTCGACAACACGTATGAGAGGACATACTTGTTTTTTAGCGTACTAATTCTGCCGCATCTGGGTATGTTAAATACCCTAGTGACAGAAATCTTTGTTGGAATCGTTCCCACGACGGGCAATAAAAGGAAAAGAACTGCGTGTCATTTAGTCAAATCCCTCTACTGAAAGCGTAAAGAAAGTACTCCTTCTCTTCGGGATCGTAAGGACTTCTCTTTAGGTTTTTATAGGCTAGCTTTGCTAATCATTTTGACAAAAATATACCTTATATAAAACACTATAAAATAATGAAATAAATTGGTGTTGTGCATCAAACAGATGCAAAGGACCGAGCTTCCCTTTTTTCAAAAGAAAAAACGTATTTACATACTACAAAAATCACATATTGAATTCATATTTATAGGAAGTTCATAACCAAGTGTTGGCTTGGTGACTAGACGTCACGGTGGTGAGTTTGCCCATCTGAATTTGAATCGCAGGTGAAACATTCAGACTAAACGTGACAATATCCACATGAAATTATTGCTGGAGATGTCTCATCTATTTAACAATGTATAGCCAAGTAAGTGTGAACGTATATTCCAAAAAAGATTACAAGATGTAACTACTGTAGCGGATGAATTTGCTAGTATTACTTACGCGGTAAGAGTTAGGCAAAATCAAGGGCCTTACGGACCCTGACTATTGAGTACGATGATTACTAGGCATTTCACCGGACTTCTTTTTTTGCGATTACCAGACATTTCAACGGACTGTTTTAAGGAACCGTTTGCGTTTGCCATATACAGGAAACGGACACTTGTGAATAACCGTGTGCGATGCTTGGCTCAGTGGCATCAAAGGGAAAACAGTTGGTACTGAATATGGAGGTTGGACATACACATATCTTTTTTTAGTAATACATTTCGATGAACGGATATTTTCACCTACCCTGAATATTGTAAAGATGCATTGTGATCTCCGTGCACTTTCACAATTCATCACATGCCTCCAAGCTGACAGCAGGGTTGTGCCACCATAATAACACATGACAGAGCCCTTAAAAGTAATTCAAAACATTAGTTCATGGAGATTGTCATTAGTTATCAAAATGACACATGTGGGCTCCGTGCACTTCACCGCGCCCATGAGATCTTCACACAGGGGCCGCCTATCGCAGGTTATCGTCATAACTCGAACGACGCGACAGTAGCTCCAACGTTGTACCGAAGACCGCCGGACACGCCAAAGAATGACTAACAAAGCCTTGTCGCGACAAAGCCATCACTCATCAGCGTCGTTGTTGGCATGCAAATCACCATGTGGAACCCGCATGCTGCCGCAAGCCAAAACCCCTCGGCAGGAGAAGTGCAAGGCTTGGTTAGATCAGTAAAGCTATGTTCCATCGTTAGCCTTGCACTTACTTGTTCATGAAGCCGAATACGACCTGAAAAACCCTACAAACCTTTCCACAAGCATTAGCCATGCATGTATAACTTGGGGTCGCCATGCATGTTTTGTTCGAGCAATTCAAGGGAGAGTGAAGTGTGTTTTAAATCTTGATCTTATAGTGGTAGTTTGAGCTAAATCGATTATTAAGTTTCTAATCCCTCAAATGGAGACCCTAACTCTACTCCTAGTCTCCTACTAGTTAATTCTGACATATGGCTTATTTCACACACAAGAAATAGGGCAGCGCTACAACAAATCCAAGGTCAAGATTAACTGGGATCGGCGAGGGTTGGGAGCGCAAATTCAGGGCTTAAGAGGTTGAGGGTTCAACTAGTACAAAATAACGGTATATTTTTAGCCAATTTGTATATTATTACTTTCTTACAACCATGTACACAAATGTACAAGCAGTACAACGTACCATGAAGAACAACCTATCCTCTCCTATGAACAGAAGAGAGAGAATAAGGTCGCAAAAACCGCCAAGCCAAACCATTTCTCACGGTGAGCTAATAAGCTAAGAAAACCCTCGATCGGTCACGGCCCTGCACTGATCTCCAGTGCCGAAACCCTCGATGAAAAATAGAGCAACGCCGTTCCTGACGAACAAAAGTAAACACTAAAATAAAGCAGCTTCGACAAGTTTTGTGTGTGTAATTTCATGCGGAGCCCGTGACAAGCGCACACGCATGAACGGCCGTGTCAAGTAGACACGGACAGTGCAACGTGCACTATTCCACAGACTGGGCGCCGTTGGGTCAGGCGACGGCGCACGGGGCGGCGGCGGCGGCGCCGGTGCGCTTGACGAAGCGGCCCTTCATCCGTGGCCGCTTCTCCGCGTTCAGTTTCCGCACCTCGTACCGTATCTTCTTGGCGAACAGCCGCGTCCGCCGCTTCTCCCGGTACCGTGACACCCGCTCCTCCCGCCACCCGTCCGCTCTCGGCCTCGGCGTCCACGCCGGCTCACCCTGCCGTCCTCCTGCCGCCGCCCACATGCCCTGCACCATGCACGTACGACACAGTTATATACAGTCACGTACGCCTATGTCGAACCGAATGTTACTTGGCAAAATCGTGCACGTACCGAGTGGTCCGGGAGCAACAGGTCGTCGAGCTGGCCTTCCGGCCGTTGGCCATCGGTCCACGGCGAGCTGCCCCAGCTCTTGATGACCGCCTCGTAGTTCAGCCTAAGATCCAGGCACCTCTTCAAGAACTGGGTATCGTCAATGGTCTCGGCGCCGTTGCTCGCCGAGGACATCTTGCATTCGAAACTGTCGTCGTCATCCACCAATGTCGGCGGGCTTTGGTTAAACTCCGGCTTCAGCACTGGGCCAGACGGCACCGCGTCGGAGACAACGCCGCCGTCAGCCTCCACCTTTACCCGCCCGCCATCTCCCACTGGCGATATGAGCCCTAGGGCCTCCATGTAGAGCGAGTCCCCCAGCTCGCTGCTGTCGTCCAGGCCTTGCCCGAGGAGGGCCTCCATGTCCGCCGCGAACTCCCTGAGGTCGGCGTCAGTCGGGCCGAAAGTGGCAAAACAGTCGGGCAGCTCCTGCACGGGGGACGGCGCGACGACGAGGGGTTCCTTCGCGTCATCAACGGCGCCGTCGACATCGTCCCTGGAGCCTGAAGGCGTGGCTACCGCGTCGTCGATTATCGGCGGCGAGCAGAACTCGCCAAGGGCGGGGTCAAAGATCGGTACGCGGTAGAGCAGCTGCTCTTCCTCCGTGGCCCTCCGCTCGTCCGATGACTCTCCGGCTCCCACCTCGGGAACCACGAGCCGCCTCGAGAGCAGCTGGCCGACGCTCTTCACGGGCGGCCGCCGAGTGCGAGCCTTCCGCTTCAGCCACGCAGGCGCGACGCGCAGGCGCTTCGTCGTCGTCTTCGTCTTCCTCGCCTCCGCCACGCACTCCTCGTGTTGCGGAGATGCCGATGACGTCGCGCGCAGGCGGAGGCGCTCGTGCCGCCTGGCGAGCGGGTTCGCCGAGTGCACCGACGTGTCGCAGCTCTGGCACAGGAAGGCGTCGTCGGCCGCGCAGTACCACCGCGCCCACCGCCGCATGCACCCGTCACACGCGCGCGCCGACTTGCCGCCCACGGCCCCGCCGGCCGCCCTCTTATCGGAGGAGCTACCCATCTCTGCAGCCACTGCCAACAAAACTCACAACGCAGAATACCTCCACTGCGGCAACGATCTTACAAAATCTCTGCCAAAAACGAGTTTGTTTCTAGTATCGTATTAGCACGGTGATGCTCTACGAGAAGATCGTTGAGATAAAATGACAAAAAGGCTGGTCGTATCACTGGACTTTGAAGGCTATACCTATTCCAGCGACGTGGCCCAGCGCTGCTCTTTTCTCCGGTGTGCTTTGCGCTTTAGGCCGGCTTCTAGAGCCGGTCCCACCTAGTGGCCTTATCCGGAATGTGATTGGCTTACTGCTAATACCTCATCCGATTCCAGGATCTCTGATTGGCTGCGGCCAGATTTTGGACGGGCCCACCTCGCTGGATATATCGACACGTCACATGATGACCTCCCCGACCGACCGAGCCTCGCTGAAAAGCCATATCCTGAACTTTGCATTGACGTTTTTGACATTTCCACAGCCTTTTAGATTCAGATTTGTCATTTGCCTTGGCGTTTTTTGGCAACTCCGAGCCGATTTAAATCCGTCTTTCCAGACGACTTATTTCAAATGACTTGTATGTTTTTTGGTTGAGCTTGGACCGTCATCGTGAGAGGCCTTTTACGGGAGGGGTTAGATCCGATTGATTTTTTTTGGAGTATCCGGTAGTGGCTGAAAGTTTCTAAAAGGGCCATTTAGGACAAATTATACCAAAACTCTGGTGCAAAGCTCAAACCCAAACATGTCGTGCCATCCTGCAAAATACAGCTCGCACTGCCACACCATTCCTTTCCATGAAATATAGAGTACCCTGTATCATTATGCATGGATGAAACATTTTCTTGGAATCAGTGATTTTAGATTCGCATCGCTTGCAGAAAGATCGTTGAGTTGATGCCAAGGAAGTATACAGGACTTGCCACTTTGGAACGTAACAAAGAGACAGAGAGGTGAGCATGGGTTCAGAAAAGACCCGGACTCCCGATCTGTCCTGTTCGGACAATGCCCTGCTCTGTATTTATACTGATGTTTCTAGCGGCGTGCAGTTTAATCCTCCCCAGCGTAATTCCATGTATTTGTCGCAGACTTGGATACAGAAGCATGTCAGGTTCGTCAGAAAACACCGTCTCTGCAACTCTAAAGGGACGACGAAACAATGTCGTCGTTCAGAGATGTTTTTGTCATGTTTCACCGTTGCAAATGAGAACGAACAAGTCGCATTCTCCCAGAAGGGTCCTCCCTGGCTCCATTACATATTTGTCCATACATATCGAATGACATACAGATATACTCCTACATATTTGTTTTGTTATCAGAAGGTGTCGTATATTCAACTAACCAGGAGACGTGGAAACATACAGACTACTGGTTGTTTAGTGGTACTCCGTGGCTGAACTAATACCGCATCTAGATCTCCTCACAAAAATGCTACTTACTCATGGCGAACAAACCCTACCCTCTTCCATGACTGGTGACTCAGTACATCTTTAGCATGGTGTTCCTCTGAACTCCGTCCAATGCAGCACGAGGGCTTAATCGGGAGATACATCCACGTCCAAGTGGGAGTGCGCCCATCCCCAATTCCCCGCGGTCCAGCCTTCCGGGACGGAAAGGGGAAGACGACGGTGAGCTCGTCGCCACGCTCCGGCCGGGCTCATCTCGGAGTGCATGCAGCCAACTCCGCACAATCCTGGCGGCCGGTACCCGTCGCCGTCGCCGAGTTTTACCCGGACGGCACACTGGCATCTCGATCCCCACTTCCCCAGTACCGCTACCCGGCCTTCCCTTCACCGTTACCACCACTTCCATGTACAGGTCGGTTGTGTTTATCCAATCGATTCATGTCCCTGTCGAAGGCCCAGAGACGGAGAGACCTACTCTAGTTTGACATGGGAGGCTAGTTTATACGGTCCCGCTTATCTCAAACACCTTGTTCTTTCACTTTCACAGCTGCTCGTGCAATGCCCTTTGCTTGCTTTGATGGAACGCCTGAGCAGTGAAAAATTCCATCGTTTATTCTTTATTTTCTGGGTTTTAACGTGTGTGAAATCAGCTCCACCATGTCATCGGTCATTGCCGCTTTGACTGGACCAAATTTGTCTGATTTCAGAAGTTTAGGATCTGAGAACGCCCGGTGTTGGAGTTCATTTTTCTAGAATGGATCACGGTCGAGGGGCACAAAACTGACATGTTTCTCTTTGATGAAATGTCTTGCATGATTTTCAAGTTTTTAATTATTTCTTGTGTGCATAATACAAATGATCTTATCATTAGATAAAAGCTTGGAGATTTTTTTTGCGAAACACAGTACAACGCAGACGCTCACATACACTCACCCCTATGAACGCACACACGCACATCTTACCCCTATGAACACCTCCGAGAGACTGAGCCGGCGTATCAGGTCTTGAGATTGAGAAAGTCACCACAGGCACCTCGCTGTCGACGGGAATGTCGCCTCCCACTGAAGAATATTCCGTCTAAATGAGAAACACCAGCGTCAAACCTGGGGTTTGAACTCTGGTGGGCTGGGGGTAAAACCGCTCTCCTAACCATCCTACCACAGGCAGATTCTCTAAAAGTTTGGAGATTCAAAAGCCATTTCTTGCACTATAACTATTCAAGGATGCGTTCTTAAGACTGCAGAGTATCACTGTAATTTGTTGTCATGTCATTTACGAAGTATTTCCAGTAATAAATAAGGAAGAAAAACTCAGAAATTGTCGTCAAAACCTACATAAAATCTTTTCCAATCATTAGAAAAGCGCATTTTTTTCTCTAATAGATTAATATGCGCAGGCTATTTGTTTCCTTATGGGCTGATTTGAAACACAATGGGCCCAACTCTTATAACTGAGCCAATCAAGCGTTTGAGATACGGAGGCCTTAGTATGTTAAGCCCAGGCACTACCTATCCCTTATAGTGAATCGGAACATGGGCTCGCTCGTAGCAATCCTACATGGCCCGGCTTTAGTAACACGTTTTATTGTTTCCTTTTTCTTTTCTTTTCGTCATTTTCTTTCTTTTTCGTTTAGATTTTCATTCCGTTTATTTTTTATTTTGTTATTATTCTTTTTTTCTAGTACTACACGGGTACTTTTTTTTGGTGTCTTTTCATTTGTTTTCTTTTTTGGTAATACACGAATTTGTTTTAGGCAGCAAGTAATTATTTTACATTGTAATTTTTTTTGAACCCCCGAACATTTCTGTCAACCTACATGAACAACTTTTTATCATGGGTGAACATTTTTTTTATCATGAAACATATTTTTCAAAACATAATCCATTTTTTAATAAGATGAACCTTTTTAACATCGGTGAACTTTTTAAAACTAGACGAAACATTTTTTTACATACGTGAATGATTTTTAAACAGATATTTTCATAATTATTAAGAGGCTATTATAAAATTTATTTACTAAATCTTAATTTTGGAATTAATACAAATCTGTACATGTTTGTGGGTCGGAAGTCCAACCCAGCAGAAGAGCATTGTCCGTGGTCAGACTTGCTATAATCGATACCTAGGAGCTTCCCATGTTAAGTGGCCACTCCCTTGCAGATCACCACCAAAATTCAAAATCTAATTTTATAGTAGTACGGATTTTGCTTATTTATTTATCTGATTTGTAGATTCTGAAATCCAAGCTTAACTAGGTAAATCCCCTGTAACAATAATGTCTCGTTGCTGGACATGACAAAAAAAAGCGTCCTTTGTACCCAAGTTCTTCTCCTGCACCCTCCTACTCCATCTATCTCTGAAAGAAACCAAAGAAATTTTCTCTAAAAGTCAAACGATGTAAAGTTCGTGCAAAACACTATTAATATGCATAATATCAATTCAATATCTTTAGAGTTATTGTGAAATATATTTTCATATTATCAATATATAGTTGTAGTTGTTGTAGTTTCTCTAGAAACTTGATCAACCATAGCATAGTTTGACTATGGGCAAACTTGATCAAACGGAGTATTACTTATAATCAGGAACGAATGAGTACGTACATGTACGTGTCATTTAAAAAAAAGGATGAATGTGTTTCGGTCGAAACAACTATAGAAGAACAATACGAAAAGAGAATACGTCTTGCACACGCTACCATTTTACTTCAGAGTTCCACACTAGTAGAAAAAAACTTATAGGCGAAATGTTACCTGTGGCGCACAAACTTCTTTGTGCGCCACAGATAATCTCTCTCCTATCATAGCCGTCTGGAAAAAGTTACTTGTGGCGCACGGAATAATCTATGCGCCACAGGTAAGTTTTTACCTGTGGCTCACAAATACTTACCTGTGGCTCACAAATTATTCGTGCACCACAGATAACTTCTTACAGGCGATCAGAATAGGAGAGAGATTACCTGTGGCGCACAAAAAAAGCGTGCGCCATAGGTAACAACCGAGGAGAGAGTACGTGTGGCGCACATATTATTTCGTGCGCCACAGGTATTTTTACCCCGTTTTCGCCATGAGTGCACGCATATGTGAAAAATATCAGCCCCGACCCGGCCACTAGCCTCCTCTTCCCTTATCCGAATCTTCTCTCTCCCACCACACACATCACGCACAACCGCACTCCAACCCCTCCCCGTCCCCTTCCCCTCCCCGCCGCCCAACCACCTCGCCGTCTCCTCCTCCTTCCTCCGGCACCACCTCTCCAGCCGCCGCCTCGTGAAATCCGGTGAGCAACGCCGCCGTCGGCCGCCCCCTCTGCCGCCCGCCCGCCCGTCTCCAGATCCCCTCCCTCGCCGGCGTCTGGATCAACGAGAGGCCGAGGGGCTGTAGCTCCGTCCCGTCCTGGCGCCTTCCGTACCAGCGCCCGGCGCCGCATGCGGTGGCGTGGGCTGGCGACCGGAGATGCCGGCGTGGCGGCGTTGCGGCGGCGTGGATGGAGTCGTGGATGTAGCAGACGCGCCCGCTCGGGAGCAGCAGGCCATGCGCGTCCTCGACCCATCCTCCGCCCCGGTGAGCGCTCCGCCCCCTCCTGCTGACCCGGTGCGCCGCGTGCAACGACGGGAGCGGCGCCAGAGATGGCGCACGGAGGAGGAGGACGAGCTTCTCCTCCTGACCTCACCGGGCTGCTCCTGCCGGCGCCGTCTTCACCGGCCGTGTCCCCGAGCTGCTACAGCCGGTCACCAGTCTCAGGATCTGCGCTCAAACGAGGATGTATGTAAGTACCACCTCCCTCTCTCCCGATTTCGCTCCATCCTCTTCTTGTGCTACATCCAAACATCCAACCAAGGATAGATCCTGTGACTCACCATGGTCCAGAACGAACCAAACGATCCCCACCCCCTGTTACAGCTCTAGCCTAGGTGCATGTCATGGTCCAGAACGACCCCAACAAAATCCATTTATTTTTCCTTTATTATGGCTTTGCTTTTTCCAGTAATAATATTTGCAAATGAAATCACCGATTGATAATTAATGGTGATGCACCGCTGCATTTGAACGCGTAGCACGAGGATATGGACATGCCCCTCTAGCACGAGGATGGACATGCTCAACATCAAGCAGGGAAACTAGGTAGCCTCACTCTCTTCAACCTTAATGGTTCAGTATTGGTTGCTCATCAGTTATGTGCAGTACCTATGTTCGGAATAACTCAATGGTTTATTTTGACAACTTTCAAGCGTGTGTATATTCAGAACAGCAGTGTCATTCCGCTTTGATACATGTTAGTTCTTATTGGTTAGATTACATTGGTCGGACCACATTGAGTTAATTGCACCTCACAGCTTAGGTTGTTTCTTTCAGGTTTCTTCGTGACCATCTGGATTTTGCACTGATGTTCAAGTCCAATGATATCCTGCGGAAACATACTGCTTTGAAGGTGTGTGGCCCCGTCTTGTTGAAATTTTTCTATGTAGTTTACCCTTAGTTAGCTTAGTGTGTCGAGACTTCAAGACTGAAGAGTATAGAGTAATGAAATAAATCCAATTTCATTGTCTGCAATCATGCTCTTGCTTAGTTTAATGACTTCATTAAAAGAAATAAGTGTGAATACATGTGATGGAGATATTCTTGGCTATTTTGTCAAATTATCATGGTGCTGAGCATTTTCATGGAGTTTCATGTATTACAAGAACACAGTAACATTGCATGCTTGTGTACGCTATGCTGTTCAACGCCTATGTAAAATTAACAAGGTGCCCGCTAGTCTGAACTTTACTGCAGCAACTAATCCATTCCTGAAATTGCCGGAGTTCTTTTTGTAATAGGTACATGCTTATAGTTGCAGTTACTAGGAGGCCCTGGTGCTAGCATTTTGCCCTAACTATCTCAAAATAATAATTGTTCTCACATGTAACTCTATGCTTTCACTGCCTTGAAATTTCACTCATCAAAATTAACAAGGTTGAACTATTTCACTCATTTAGGTTAAACTGCACTATTTTTGGATGTTGAACTACTCCATGGATGGAATTCGTGGCTGTTTAGACTTAGTTTTATATCTCGGTGACACAACTTTGGAATTAGGTAAAATTGTAAGCCTTGCATCTGCACTATGATTTGTGTAGGATTGTGTAGGTCTGTAGTGCAAGCCTTGCTGTAGTGTAATATTTCTGAACTGAAAGTATAAAGTAACACTACAGTTCATTGATTCTCTGATTGTTGTAGTTGTTTGAATCCTTTTTGTGTAGAATTGTGTCACTCCCTAGTGTAATATTTGTGTAGGATGATCTATGTTTCTTGCATGTCGACACGGGGCTGTGGCGACGACGACGATGACATCCGGCTGAGCTATGTTTCTTGCATGTGGTGCTTGACTTGCCATACCAACATGGGGTGCGGCGGCGACGACACCGACAAGGGGCTGTGGCGGCGATGACGACATCGACATCGATACGGAGCTGTATTTGTACTACCGCGATCATTTGTACTATCCGATAGGTTTATATTGATTGATGCAATACTTTATTTGTACTATTGATAATGACCTGTATGAATGTATCAGAAAATAAATGTGGGGCAGTAATTGTATTTATTTGTGAATATTCTGGATTTTATTTTTTAATCCATAAATTGATACTAGTGGCGCACATATTTAGTTAGTGCGCCACTGGTACAGCTTTGTTTTTAAACTCAGAAATTATTATTAGTGGCGCACACACTAGCTGGTGCGCCACTGGTAGTTCAACTTACCAGTGGCGCAGGACAGGTAAGTTGGGTTACCTGTGGCGTCCGCCGTGCGCCACAGATAACACTTACCAGTGGCGCAAGTTTAGTGGCGCACCGCCGTGCGCCACAGATAGCCAAATTTGGTGCGTCATTGGTAGGTTTTTTCCTACTAGTGCCATGTGCCAATGGGCCACAAATGCTCAAACACTGTCGTTGGTTGCCTACCATCATATCGATGGGTACCTTAAACACTACGATCATCTTCGATTCCCCAACTGTACTTTCAAGGTCCAGCCAGGTAGACAACCCAGCACGCCGAAGCAACCCATGGTCCAGCCCGACCTTAATCAATGGCAATCAAGGAACGATACGGCCAGCCTAAATCGAAACAAACTTGTGTTGTTCTAGACGGCATGCGTTTTCATTACGATGAAAGCAGCATGGCAGATCTTCTTTCCCATAAAAAGGCTCAAGCAATAAGCAACACGACGGTTCACCAGCCAGCACCACGAACCCGAATGTTCTCCGTGCGAAGGACATTGAATCACTGATCTTTGACACTGCTGACTAAGCCTGCCGCCATTAACTTAGGTCCAGCTGAGGTCGAAAAAAAAAAGAGCCCTATTGGTGTAATTCCTGACCGAGTAATAAGTTGCCGTCCTGTCAGGTCGCCAATGTGCACAGTTCAGTTTGGCTCCTGCTAACTGCCACTGCCCGCCTCCTCCTTGCTTGATAAGTGCGGTCAGACGCATGATGATCCATCCAAATTCGACACTGGAGACTCGCCTCATATCGTTGCTTTTGATCTCTCGGCATTCGTCTCCGGAGGGCGGCCTCTGTAACACGACCCATTCTGCAAACCTCCGCGGTTCACTGTCGTGTGCAGCAGCTGATCGCCTCGATACAACGCGCACTTGCTAAACCTCTCGTTTGACCTAGCAAAACGTGTCCATGTCCACGGCAGAGGACCCGCAGTTGAAATGGAGGTTTACTTGATCGGGACTGAGTACAGCATAGGACCGGTACAAGTGCCTCTCCCGAAATTAATGTGAAACACTTGCAAAACCGAGAGGTTCAGTTTTCTTCGAGGGACACGACGGGTGACTGTTCATGGAAAGAGCGGCTAAAAGCGCTTAATTTAGCCTTTGTTTTCCTCTGTGCTGGAGCTTCTTTAAAGATGCATTGCATTCAATGGAATCCCGGCTCCCTTTCTTTTTGATTTCCATTCTATTTAGATATTTTTTTAATTATTACTGAGGCAAAAAGTTTGAACTCGTCTCATTAACAAAGAAGGGTTCGAGACAAAGTTTGGCAAAACATGGCAAAAATAAAGTCTACTCTCACGGCATCAAATAATTCAAGTTTTTCGCACGGGCAACCCCATAAGGTGGCGTCACCTTTAATATTACAAAACAAGAGGAATGGGAGTAGTGGCACGAAATCGCAGGAGGAGTGGAATAGTGGCCACTCTAGAAGTTCTGAAAATAGTTACTCATATTGTCGTCCATAAAATATAATGACACTTTTGTACAGTTTTTTTTTGCAAGATTGTAAATGTACATTATGCATGGAAATCACAAATACGCAAATAATTACTCACTCCGTTCAGAAAAGGATGTCTCAACTAACTCCAAATTTGGATATATCTAGACATAATTTAGTGTATAGATACATTCAAATTTGAACTTAGTTGAGACATCTTTTGTGAACAGAGGGAGTAGATGGATAAACTGTAAATTGTTAGAGTCTACTCCTAATGGCAGCAACATCCCATGCGTGTCTTTACTGTAGATTTTTTTTAGGGAAGCCAACACTGTAACATGTAACATGAAGCATTTATCTACTCATGGATGGGTTAGAAGCTAGCTGCAACCCAAGCCTCCCAACCTCTGGGAAGCAACAATCGTGTACTCCAAGGCGGCATCTTCAAGAAGATCACGACGCGAAGGCGTCGTCGCCGCCCGATCTGAGGATCTGAGTTTTTCACCCGGAGCACGTAGGAGGACCGAGAGAGCCACAACGACGCCTTCAGGAAGGGAACGGCATCCGAGGATGTCGACGCCGCGGTCCGGGAATATCCCGGACAAAGGTTTTCCTTGGCATAGACTCTAGGCCTCCCACACAGGGCTTGGAACGCCGTACAGACGACATCCGCACCGCTGCCACAAGAAGTCGCTTGTCAATCACCACGCCGCCCACACGGCCGCGTTCACCAACCAGCACCAGAACTGTCGGCACGCCCGTCAACCAACGCAGTTCCCACCGTCCTGGGTCGCCACACCGGCATCCAAACTCCTCGCACCACCGAACCAAGCTGGAAAACGAGCACCACCGCGGCGGCCAGGACCCGAACCTGGCCCCGACAGACGGCCTCACCGGCATCCTCAGCTACACCACCGCGCAGGACCCACGGGCCCGTCCCGAGAGATTGGTCCAACAACAGCCCCCATGCTGCTGCCGCGCCAGATCTGGATGGTGAGAGGTGGCCAGCCATGAACTCCGATCAGGGAGAGCGACGTCCTGCAGCCACCGCGACTGCGAGGAACGCCCGCAACAGAGGAGGACGGAAGGGCTCGCAAGGGCCCGGGGGCCCTGCCCCGGCCCGTGGACGCGAAGCCAGAGCTCGTGCCCGCGACCACAACCGTCGTCCTCGTCTTCAATCCTTCTAGCGAGAGCAGCAGAGCGCCGCCGCCATTCAGATCCTCCGCCACTTCGTCGTACCAGCCGTACCCGAGCGGTACCCGCGCTCCACCGGCCCGCTGCGCGAGGAGGGGGCCTCGCCACCGCCGTCAACTGCACGGGCCCAGCCTAGCGGTCACCGCCGGGCGCCGGCAGCGGCGAGAGAGGAAGAAGGAGGAGGAGTGGAGGTTGGGCTAGGGTCGCCTCCGGAGTCGCCCAGGAGAGCGACCCGGGAGGCAGTTTTTCGTTTTTTCTGTCTCCACCCGGTCACAACTTGAAGATGGATGATTGAATTATCACCGAACTTCCAGCAAGTTTTAACCAACTTACGTTTACGGAAACTAATTTCAACAAAATTTGAACTAAATTCTCAAAACTTGGCCCCCTGAAGCCGCTTGCGCTTTTTGGAGAGTGATTTATCAGAATCAAAACACGATGATACACTTTTCGTTTTCTCCATTTCAAATTAGGGCATATACAATGAAAGATGATTAGAGAGGTGCTTACAAGAATAAACCTGTTTTTTTAAAGCACTAGTGCTTATTTACACTAGGCAAATGCCTAACTACGCACTTTTCCAATACAAATAAGAAGAGGTTTATTTTCGCAAACACCCATTTAAGCACCATCCATTGTACATGGCCTTATAAGATGTTTTAGATATTTTAGTGTGGACTATACGTGAACATAGGAAAACTACACTTTTGGGCCATGGAACCGGCAGCCTCTCGCCCATCTCTTTCAGGCAAGGTCTATACCTTCTTCTGCACATCGGCGTGTCTTGTGTGGGGCTACTTGGTGTCTGTCTGTAGCTCTGCGTGTCAGTGGCGGTGATCATCTTCACTTGTAATCTCCTCGGCGTCCCTCTCTGAGGCCTCCTTGTTGAGCCTGTCTGCAGCTTTGTATGTCAGTGGCGGTGATCGTCGGTGTTCTCGTGTAATCTCCTCGGCCTCCCTCTTTGTGGCCACCCTATTGAGCCTGTCTGCCGGTGTGGACAGTGGCGGTGTGCTTCGGTGTTTACATGTAATCGCCTAGTAGATCTATTTCTTGTGTGTGCAGGGTTGTGTTGTATGTCGGGTTTTATTCGTCTAGCGTTGAGCCTTTTCGGCATTTAATCTAAAAAAAAAAGTTGTGACCGGCTGATTGCCACGACACCTGCATGGACTACCTAGTGCACAGACTCGCAACAGCAAACAACAGACATGTGGCCGTACCTGAAATTTTACTCCTTGCGTTTGGAATGCCTGCAACCGTATGCACAAGGACTGGTCCACTGGGTCTTAATTATCCTAGTTTCTCTCATGCCCTGTTTCATAGACTTTGTCCGCTGTTTTGCCTACCCCCTATATCTTCCTCCTCCCTTCAATATTTGGCAGCCTCGCCGGCGATACACGGACGGACAAGATGTTTAGTCTCGTGTGTATGGTTGCAACGAATTCACTATGGCATTCAAAGCAATCGCTTAGGCCTTTTGAAGGATTGAATCCTGTAGAAAATTTTCTATAAAAATTGTTTGATATATAGAATCATATCCTATAAATTTTATCTTATAAGAATCTGTAGTGTAAATCTTATAGGAAAAAGTATGAGGTCCCACCTTTTAAAAAAAATCCTTTACCACAATCAAAAAGAATCACTCTTCTCATAGGATTCAACTAGTAAAGTGCCCGTACGTTGCAACGGCTCTAAAGAAATAAATGAATACATGACAACCCTAAAACATAACAACACATGTCTCTCTGTTTTTTGTTTCAAACCATTTGAAATATGTTTCCTTTGTTCCACCATAAACCATTATAACTGGAAAAAAAAATGGCACTTAATTTTCAATAGCTAACCGTGTCCGTATGTCGCGGCCTTTTTGCGTTTTACACCCTGCACAACTGGGATATCAACCCGCGCACCTTATCTTGTATACACCTCGTGTGGAAGACGATGTTCTCCCGGAGCACATGGAAGATGCGTCGTCGCTGGGCTCGCGTAGCCATACGACAGCAGGGCGACCGTGACGTACTACCTCCCCAACCGGAGCACATTGAGGTGGCGCCGCCGGTCTCCCGCGGCCTCTAGCGCCCACAGCCACATCTGACAGCACACCAGAGCACGAGAGTAGGCGCCGCCGGGCTCACGCAGACGACAGTCCGAGCGAGCGGCCTCCAGGTGCTCAATCCGCTGCTGCCCTAAGTGCTCACACCGCCGCCCCTGGCGTCCCGCCATCTGCGCGCCGTCAGATGAACAAGGTAGAGACATGAGGTGTTGATCGGCGTTGCTGTGCCCTTGCATAGGATCGCAGTCATCACTTGGTGGCCAAAAAAGATCCTGAGTTTGTCCACGTTGTAGCATCGTCGTCGAGATCAAAAGATTGGATGCATATTTACGTCATACTTCTGATTTCGCGACGTAGCCTTTGATGTTCGCAATTCAGTTTAGCAGTGGAGTCCGTGTTCAGATCGTCGTTGTGCGACGCCACGGGCGGCTCGTCACACCCCACACGTAGAAGGCTTGGGCTGCTCATACAGTATATGTTACGAAGTGTTGTACATGACTAAAAAAACATCATGCTTCCCGAGCCCAACTCTATGTTGTTCTATGTTGTTGCTTCACGAGCGAGGGGTTGACGGCCACAGGCGGAAGTGAGCTTTTGTTTTTCTTCAAAGAGCAAGGCTGATGGGCTAGGCCAGCCAGATAACGACGGTGTGTTGACCAAGCGTGCGAGGACGGACGTGCTGTGTTAGCAATGGAGACGGGGAAAAGATAATATGAAACGGTACGTGACTTACGGGTGGTAGATGTGGGTAATTTTCATCAACTTTAGGGGTAGTTACGATGACGTACCACAAGAAGTCATCCTTCCTTTATTATTAGGTATAGATTAGACATACCATCTCAATCCTATTGGTCCTATTTCAACATTTTTCCTATTCTGTGAATGAGAGAAGCCCAACATGGCTTACTTTCCTGAATAAAATGAGGGAGAAATTAAAAACTACGAGCATGTGGGGTAATGATTAAGAGAATGGTCGCCCTCTTAGCCCACTTGGAATCAAAGTTATCAAAATTAATGGTGGCTGTGAGTGTATGCGTAGGGTGGTAGTGTGCGCGTGTGTATATGTTGTAATGTGTCTTTCTCGATAATATCAAGGATAAAACGTAGCTACCGTCGTGAGACAAGAAAACTGCCTCCCATATTCCATGGAAGGGGAATCCGAAGGCGATTAATTCCAACTGCCAAGAGAACTCCGTCCAAGATTCTCCAGGGCGACGTCGTCGTCGACTCCACCGCGGCGCGGCGACCTCCCATCTTCAGCCGCTTCAGTCCCTTGGGCGCAGGAGCTCTCTCGCGGCACTGCAACAACCTTTGGGTCATGTGCTTTTAGCGGATCGTGGAGGCAAAATTTGATGGTGCATCGACCCGATTGGCTGTGTGCCCCGACGAACAGTTCTCATGAGGCATCGAGGCAACGGTTCACAGGAGATCGCTCCTCTCCTTCCCCTCGCTCTGTCGCCGAGACCTCAATGATTGCATCTCGGGCCAAGACTGACGTCAAAGTCTCAAGGTATTCGGGCATCCTGTGGCAGATACACGGCCAGCCTCAGGGGTGCACAAGACACCAGGTACAAAACATATTCTTTGTAAATTAGCATTTTTTCACCACATATGCACCCCCTAAAATGCCTTTTATCTGTTTAGGCACCCTCTAGGCACCCCTGGTTGCAAATGCCCTAGCTCCGCCACTGCCGACATCGCATGTTTGCTTTCGTGTCCGATGCGAGCAAGCTGTCTAAAGCGTTGCCTATGTTGTCCTTCAAGATCCGGGAGGTCGGCGCGGAGCTGCTAGATTGGCCCTTTGTGAGCTCTTAGCGGCGACCATGACCCAAACTGGTGATGTGCTAGATGGACCCAAGCGATCTTAGTGCTTATCGACATCACGTTCGTGGGCACATGCGTTGACATCCACCTCGGGAAAAATGCGCGGGAACTGCTGTCTCTAGATTCAAAGCTATAGGTATGGTGGATCGGCTTGGCATGGTGGCAGTAACACATGGCGACTACGGTTTTGTGCTTCTTTTTTAGCACCAGATCTCGAGCTACGAATGAAAACCCTAGGTCTGGAATATATTGGTTGTACCTTTTAATGGTGATGTTTTCCGCTACTTCTTTGTTGAAAGCATTGTGAGGAGAATTCTCAAAATTTATATTCAAGGTGAAAACTCATAATGCGACCCTGTTGGATTCACGGACGACGGTGCTCACTGGTCACCCTTGAGGAAGGCTATCGCTTTTGGAGAACTATTTTCTAAAATCATGGGGTTATCAAAGACGGTGGTCGATATGTTGTTGTATTCGTAGATTTCTCTTTTTGTTCTATTAATTTATTAGGACGTGTTCATTCTAGATGTCTTGATGTTGGTGTAGAGGCAGGTTGTATTTGAGATCGTTTTGATATTAATATATTAACTTTATCGAGAAATTAAGGATAAAATGTTCTTACAAAAATACATACGACGACTTTTAAAAATATCTGTTGTCGAGATCACAATGGAGCAAGATACCGGAACACCGTGACTAGCGGTTGTATTTGACAATTCTTATAATTATTATCGCAGACTATATATATATATCTACTCCTTATATTTTGGGACGGAGGTTATCTTTCCATATACATTGTCAATTTTTAAAAAAATTCATAACAAAACTCGAATTATATCTCATATGAATTTATAATTTATTTGAATTGGGTAAAATACTTCCTGATTCGGGTAGAGGAGCCACCCACTCATAGAGTTGACTCATTAAGTCATCATCGTAGTCTGCTGCCTGGTTGTGCGGTGTGATCTCTGAGAGACAGGCTCGGGGTCCACCTATGGGCCCGGCATTCGGACTTTGGCGTCTTTAAATTCTCCGGCTTTCTTCTCGCTCCCCACCGCAAGGTGACACGCCTACAAGCCGGCACTCCAATACAGACTCGAACGCAAACGACAGAGTACGCACGGTTAGCATGAGCTCGTCGGGCCAGCTCAAGCGGCTGTTCCAGCTCGTGGTGAGCAACCTCCTCGCCCTCGTGGCGGTGCCGGTCGCCGCCCTGGTCGTGCTCAAGGCGGCGGAGCAAGGGCCCGATGAGCTGCTCGCCCGGCTGCGCGCGCTCCGGCCCGTGCACATGTTCTTGGCCACGTTCGTCCCGGCCGCGGCGACGGCCATCTACCTCACGCTCCGGCCGCGCGCGGTGTACATGGTGGACTACGCGTGCTTCCGCACCACCCCCAACTGCCGCGTCCCGTTCGCGACGTTCTACGAGCACGCGCGCGTGTGGCCCGGCTTCGACGAGCGCAGCGTCCGGTTCATGTCGCGGCTGCTCGAGCGGTCGGGGCTGGGCGAGGAGACCTGCCTGCCCTACGCGCAGCACTACATCCCGCCGTCTCGCGACCTGGCGTCCTCCCGCGCGGAGGCCGAGCTCATCATCTTCTCCGCCATCGACGACCTGCTCGCCAAGACCGGCGTCTCCCCGGAGGAGATCGACATCCTCGTGGTGAACTGCAGCCTCTTCGCCCCGACGCCTTCTTTCGCCGACATGATCGTGAACCGGTACAAGCTCCGCAAGGACGTGCGTAACGTGCACCTCGCGGGCATGGGCTGCAGCGCGGGGCTCATCTCCGTGGGGCTGGCCAGGAACCTGCTCCAGGTGGCGCCGAGGGGCTCGAAGGCGCTGGTGGTGTCCACGGAGACCATCACCCCGAACTACTACATGGGCGAGGAGCGCGCCATGCTTCTCCCCAACTGCCTGTTCCGCATGGGTGGCGCCGCCGTGCTGCTCTCCACCGACGCCACCAACGCGCGGTTCCGGCTCGCGCACGTGGTGCGCACCCTGACGGGCGCCAAGGACGGCGCGTACCGGTGCGTGTACCAGGAGGAGGACGAGCGTGGCAACGTGGGGATCAACCTGTCCAAGGACCTGATGAGCATCGCGGGGGACGCGCTGAAGGCGAACATCACGGCCATGGGGCCCCTGGTCCTGCCCGCGCCAGAGCAGCTGCTGTTCGCGCTGTCCTTCATCGCGCGCAGGGTGGTGAGCAGCGGGATCAGGCCGTACATCCCGGACTTCCGCACGGCGTTCGAGCACTTGTGCATCCACGCGGGCGGGCGCGCGGTCATCGACGAGCTGCAGCGCAGCCTGGCGCTGTCGGACGAGCAGGTGGAGGCGTCGCGGATGACGCTGCACCGGTTCGGCAACACGTCCAGCAGCTCGCTGTGGTACGAGCTCGCCTACATCGAGGCCAAGGGGCGGATGCGGAAGGGAGATCGGTTGTGGATGATCGGCTTCGGCTCCGGGTTCAAGTGCAATAGCGCCGCCTGGGAGTGCATCCGGCCGCCGGCGGTGGAGGGCGGCGCCGATGGGCCCTGGGCCGCCTGCGCCCACCGGTACCCCGTCGAGATCCCCGACGTGCTCAAGCATTAGCCACGTACGCCGCCGCCGGCAGCCCAGCCCAGCTGATCTGTCGTCTCGTGCGCATTCGTACACACACGTTCAGTCCTACACGAAAAACGCCCAGACACTAGCCACTAGGGCAGTACCAGTAGCTACTCCAGCACCGGCCTGTGGCTCTGTACGTCTACGTAACAACTACTCCATCCATCCATCCATCCAGTGAGTTCGCCTCTCTGTGCACACGTTGCATTAATGGATCTTCCTCACTTGTTATCTCCTTCCTCACCCCTACCCCTACGTGCCCGCTGCTATAGTGCTACTACATCTGTTCATCGTTGTTACAAACATCAAACGGTTTAATAATTGGGATCCCGACGGGCCGGCGAAGGGGTTTGAGTTTGAGGAGACGTCAGAGACTGGTGGGGTTTGGTCTAATCGCCAGCTCGCCTCGCCGCTCTACCGCCGACTGCGGTGTAGCACGTGGTCGATCATGGATTTTTTTTCACAATCTTGGTTGGCGGGCCATCTGGGCTGGTTGCTCGAAGACACGTTTCGATTTTTAGATTTCCTGACATTGGTTGATGGGAGTTTCCGCCATCTGGCCTGGCTGGAAGTCACGTGTCGATTTTTACGCTTTCGAAAGGGTCTGATTTGACATATTTTTGGTGGGATACTTTGAAAAATGCATTGGACAACAGATCTCGTATCTATCTGTAAAAAAATCTCGATCATGAACGAAGTAGTTTGGTTGCTTTAAAACCACTTGTCCCCTAAAGAATAGCTAGTGACCTTTTCCCCTCTCTCTACTGTGCCCGAGAGAGGTGACCAGGGCGACCAAGTTTTCTTCCCCTCCTCCCGCCGGAGCCGGAGCAGACCCTCGCCGTCCCTCGTCGCTACGGCGGCGGGGGGGGGGGGGGGGTTGCGCTCCCGGCCTCCCAGCGTGTAGATAGGGTAGTTTTAGGGCTCTTCGGCGGCGGTTTTGGGAGAAGATCGGCGCCGATAGGAGCGTTTCGTGCTGGAGCTCGATCTTCTCGGCGGCGCGTTGTGGTGCGGCGTCGGCGAGTTTCCAGCTTTGTCTCCTCCCGGATCTGCGGATCCGGTGGGGTTTGCTCTCCGAGGGCGGTCGCCGTGGCGGAGGTGACGGCTGCCCTGTGGAGTTTTGGTACCCCGCCCCCTCCTTCGTCTTGGTGGGGCTTCTCCTGGCCTTGCCTTGGGGTGCTGGGGGTGCTGCGGCGGGGAGCCAGTGCTTGGCGTTGGCTGCCTTCGCCGCTTGTATAGGAGTGGCTGTTGCGGGATCTCGGTGCTCTCCGGCGTCTTCTACTTCGTCTTGCGCCTTCCCTCTCTGGCCGGCCGTGGTGGCGAGGGGAGTGGGTGCGGTCAAGGCGGATCTTCGGCGGCAGCTCCGGCAGGCCTCTTTCAAGCTCAGTGCAGGGTAAGTTGGTTGAAGGGTGGTTGCAGGGTGGAGGTGCCGTGGCCGTTTTCTTTCAGCGTTCGTCGATCCCGTTGCTTGCGGCGGGTGGCTTCTGCGGCTATCTACATGAGTGGGGCGTCTCCTTCCTGGGGGTGGTGGTGGCCTGGGTCCTTCTTCTTCGGCGTTTCGCCGGCGACGAGGTGCTGCTCCAGGCGTTGCGGTGGCTCAGCTTGTGGCCTCTCTGTTTCTTTAGGCAGCGCTGTTGTGCTGTGTTTGTTGGCTCTGTTCTTCTGCGTGTTCCTGTGCTGTTCTTGTGTGAGTTGTAATCTGGTTTGAATACGCAGAGTTGATCCTTTCAAAAAAAAAAAAAAAACCACTTGTCCCCTACACTCGTATACGCTCGTTTGGTGTGATATGTGCCGTGCCTCGGCTTCTCTGTCTGGGGGTTTCGATGATGTTCTTTACTGTGATGCTAGCTTGTTCGTGGGTTGATGAATTAATGGAACGATGAAAAGGATCCCGCTCCACGTAGTATTATTTGATCAGAGTCTACTATCAATTCACCTCCGCTGCACACGTCGCCGTGCCAGTCATCGCCAGACAATGCAAGTCGGCCACCGGATTGATCAGATCGCTGTCTGAACCCACGGCTTCGACCTCGCCGTCGCCGCGCTTTCCGTGCCGCCAGGGCCTGACATGCCACCCCGGTTTTATTAACCCCTACACGTACGGCCCTGTCGCTGGCGTCGGTTCATTAATGGCCTGACACGGCCCGCGCATGTACGCGCGGCGTCAACGGCCACCGTTGCATTACGTGCCTGCAGCGTCGTGCGAGCTCAATCAATGCCGCCCGCTCGCTAACTGCAGCCGTGCGTATCGGCAACTCCAACAACGGTCGCGTGGCGTCGAGAGCGCGCGCCCGGCATGCCGTCGGCGCCGCAAAGGGTGGCATGTCGCCGCTCCGACGCGTGTCCCTGTCTTCTGTTCGGCTCGCCGGAGCGGCGTCGGCATGAACATACAGTTGCACAGCCTCAACTGTATCAGCCAGCTACAGCAACAGAGTAAATGATCGAAATGTGTACCTTGTACTACAAGACAAACAAACACGGCACCAACAGCCGGTTGGTATGCCTTTGCCTTTTATGGTTTTCCGCAGGAAGAACCTGAACCTGAAAGGAGATCGATCTCTCCTCTCTTCTCCTGCCTCAGAAACATCGCCCTGGGCCTGGCTGCCACAACTGTTCGCATCGCTTTCAGTACGAGACAGGGCACCGAGTATACTCCGCATATATGTGCTCTGTGGTGATCTGACTCCAGGAGAAAATACTGCACATATGCGGGCAAAATCAGCAAGTTTGGCTCTAACAGATGCTGACGGAATATCTTTTGGCGAGAACAGTCGGATACTGATCTGAATATACGCACGGCAGATCAGCAATATCACGCGTGACAAATTAAAATGTCGAGCATGAGGCATCCAACTATGAACCATCCAAACGGAAAGTGTTATTTGCTCCTGAGCTCCAGTGCTCCATCCATTTTTAAAAATTGAAAATTATATTTGTGAGTTTCAAAAAATCCTGAACAAAATCACGGGTGTAAACAATGATGTGTCCCATAAACGTGCAAACTATCAATTTGAAATACTTTATATTATGAGCTACACAAAAATATCAAAATTTGGTAAAACTTAGAGATTTGAAAATAGGCATATTTAGATCCACAATTTGTCTTTTTTTGCAGCATAAAATACATAGAATTTGAAATTGATATTTTGCATGTTCGTGGGATATACTATTATCTACACCCGGATTTTTTTCAGAAGTTTTTGAAATACATAAATATGATTTTCAAATTTTTTAAACTGGAGAGAGCACTGAAGCTCGGGAGCAAAAAAAAAAAAGTCTCTACTCCCAACATCCAAGGGATACATCACATATATTCATATTCCACTCTGAATCTAGACTTCATAGTTTCCTCACAGTATTTCTTTATGCCCGGCTGAACAGGCTTCTGAATTTCAGGCTGACTGATCAGTCCAAATGCACGCGCATAATTAAGTATAGCACGCCTGCACTGCCAGTGGCATTGTGACAACTGACGCCGGCAGTGCTGCTCTCTCCGCCGAACACGCTAAATCGCTAATGATGCGGACAATGACCCGGGCTGCGCAGAAGACATATGTGGGCCTGGCCATATCAGCCTTCTACTACTGTGTTCGGCTCACTCGGATCTTGGTATTGGACCGGGTAGTGTTTACAACTTGCAATTACCATACTGTTTTTTTTTGCCATGCATTCTGAAATGATCTGATTTTGACTGGTAAAAATTCTACTTTGTACAGTTTGGGAAGGTTTTTTTCTAAGAAACCTAGCACAGGGCCCTCGCAAATGCGAGGGCACCACTTGTAGTTTGTTAAAAAATTTGATTATCTAATTTGGTGGTACGAAGATATTTCTTTCTCATGTTTATCATATTTGTTGTAAAATACGCACCGTTCGGATATGGATGCTATCTTGAAGGCGTGAAGTTTACATTTTATTGCGTCAATGGTTATATTGCAAATAAATAAGATTAAAGAGTCACCACTTGTAGTTTTGTTGAAAGTTTCAGTTATATGATTTGGTGTTATGAAAAAATTACTTTAGGAAAATAGTGTGCTGCCCAGGGTGATAGCTGCCCCCCCCCCCCCCCCCATCCATCGTAGGATCAATAATTTTGAGATATGTGTCCGCCTACTTAGTGGTTTTGTCAATTGGATATGCGTACTCCATATATGCATGTTGGGAATCGATCTTTGGACTTATCCTTATTGCCATGCATGTGTCATATCACATGTAGCTAGTTGTGAATGATATATCAGTGTGTACGATACAGTATCGTAGCTTATATATTATTTTCATAGCTAGTTCTTTGTATGCATCTGGTCTTATTATTATCATACATTGTTTATCGTGTTTGTCTTGTAGTCATGTCTTGCGGCTCAACTAACGAAGCACGCACTAAATCTGACAAATCACGACAGTTAAACACACTCTCTAATAACCCATTAGTAGCAACATCTTTGTTTCGTACAACCTGCAAGTTGGTTGTTTACACACATCCCAATATATAATGTGTGGTAGATGTAAGGGGGGCATCTATCCCCCGTGGCAGCAAATCCGCACTCAATTACTTTATCATGTTTATTTTGTGAATGGATACATTGCAAATAATTAAATTAAAGAGTTATGAAATGTTTTATAACAAAATTTGATTATATTAACACATTTTTTATCGATGTCTTATTTAAACAGTCAGAGGTGAGGTTTCGAGGACAACAATCAATCTAATTTCTGCATGCTCGCTAGATCAATTTTGGCCTTTGTTTGAAGCTTAACCAATTCATACTAAAACATGATCTTTGAATTTTTATTCTTGAAGAAAAGAGTTTCAGTATTTTCAAAATAAAAGAAATTATGTTTGTAACATGTTGTGCGTATTATGGTCCTAATATTAAAATAAATATAATGAAACAAAAAAAGTTTGTGAACAAACGTAAATCTTGTACTGATAATATGTTCTGGTATTTATTTCTTATTAATCTATGAGTGAGTATATCAAATCAAAGTGAACGAGTCAATGTTATTACCCTTGATTTTTTTAATCAAATTAGTGGCGTTGTTCCTTCTCTCATTATCATCTGGTCTATTTTATTTCAGCATCTATGTCACATTCCTTTATTTTCTAATAGGCCATGTTTGGGTATGACTTGCCAAGCCATGTTTGGTATGGCACACACTCTACCTTTACCCATTATGGCAGGTGAGACTTACGACCAAGAAAAATATGGAGAAGACAATTAAATCCCATAAAATATAAAGTGCGCTAAAAATGCCTTAACATGGACACAAATGACATTCATTTTTGTCTGTACACTATTTTTATTTTTTTCCCAAAGTTTTTTTGTCTGCGCACTTGCTTGCTTAAATCTTAAATTACTTCTCACTGGTTTACTTTAACCACTAAACCGAGATTGTTGTTGACCCAATAGTGAGATTTTTTTCTCAAACCAACCAAATTGTCGGCAGAGACCCACCTTGTAAGATTGATTCTTGGAAAAATGGATGTCAAAGTCATCGGTTCAATAATTTATATGACGTGCCTCAACGTAGTGGCTCTATTAGAAACCAAGTGTATTGAGGTCTCAAACATATTTAGATCTTCACATATATTTTTGGATTTTTATATAACGAACGGTCATTTTTTCTTTTCTACACTACCCTGTTTTAACTTACTTGCTCATGTGTATCATCCCAATTTTCTCGGCTTTCAAAAACACAAAACTTTCCTAGAAATTGTTCTGCTTAATATGATATTTTCTAAAAAATGTTTTAATTTGAATTAAATCAGACTTGAATTAAATATTTGGTTTTATATTTTAGGAGAGAAGTCATCACTGAAAATATTCCTTTGTATCTGCCCCATAGAGAAAATTATTTCCGAAAGTCAATTCTTTGTTTTTCTAATAGAAAACAATTTATTTAATTTCTGGTCGGATGTGCCGAATTCTTCAAGGCATCTTCTTTTTTTCTTTTCCTTCCTGGGCCCATGTTCCTCCTCTTGTTCTTCTCTCTCCTACTCTCTTCCCTCTACCGGGATGGGCCGGCCACCAAGGGCACCAGCGGCCCACCAAGGTGCTGTTTGCTTTCGGACGTGTTAAAATAAATAAATGTTGTACGTAACTTTTTTATCTTTTAGTCTCAACCGTTGTGACTAAAATCAACGGATTATATATTTTTAACATATGTGGATTAACATGGTATCTCTGTTAGACTTTCATATATTCCTTTTAGTATATATAGATAGATAAGAATCTACTTCAACCGTTACACCCCTTAGACACGCCCATGTATAACATAGAAATCATAGGTGTAAGGGTAAATCTTAGCTAGGCAATTAGCTAGAGCAATAAGTGTTGTAATGAAAATGATTGCAAAAGAGGGCAAATCGATCACTTTAAGATTACCATCTTGGGAGGTCGGTTTAATATTTCAAAATTCTTAGAAACAGTCGGACAAGTGGGTTATGTTGCGGTGAATCAAAGAAATATTGGTAGATCCGGATCTCCATTTGCTTCGTTTGTGGTCATCACACAGATCATAAAGAAATGTTTACAGCGATCTCCAGACGATTGGAGTGAGTGATGACAAATATTTGCAACCCGCATGCATGGCAGCGTAGTCCCTGCCCATCATCATCGGTGTTGCTTTGAGTTTACCATATCCCTTCCAATGCGTAAGCTTCCTGGATTTTCAGGGCTCCGGTGCGTCCAGCTGGGATGGCCGGCCTGTCTACGTCAGGTTGATGGCATGCTTTGTCTCCGCATCCACGGTTGGGATGTGGGCCTCTTGTTAGGTCAGCTGGATAAATCACGCGGTTGTGGGTCCGTTTGGAGTCGGGCGTACGTCGTTCAGTCAACGGCTTGGTCTCACCGTCTTCTCGTGTCGCCATTGCCCCACATCTTCCATCCCCTCCACCTATAGGGCGCATCCATGGCTCCCTCTCATCTTCATACCCGCGTCCTTGACAGTCTCCATATCCTGTCGTCCTGCTGCATCCATGGAACTGCGGAGGCATACAACGAAGGGCTCAAGGGAAGCCCGACATGACGGTAGGTGCTGACACCCCCAGGAGCCCGACCAGACGTGGCGCCGCCCGTTTTACGTTAGTGGCTCCCGAGCGCCGTCGCCCGGATATGTGTTCTACTTGCGGGGCCGCCCTGTCCAGCGCCGGTGGCCGGGAGCCGGGAGCCTCTCTCATCCCACCTCCTCTGAATCCTCTTCCTCTATAGATCAGTTATTTTATTTGTCTCAAGATACTTTGTATTGAGCCTTTTTTTTTCTTCTTTTTGTGTGTGGTTGTGTGCTCTCTAAGTATGCAAAGGCCGTATGATCTTCTATAATTGTGTTAGCGTGATGCTAATTTATGAGTTTAATAAATTGTCCAGTATAAGTAAACATTGCGACGGACTTGTCTAACCATGGTTTGTCTATTTATTTACGGGAGTACTCCGTACATGGATCGATGTATCGAAAGGCGTCGCCGGGACCAGCCAAAGTAGACGCGCACCACGAACGCTGCATGCCCGGCGGCCAGACTGTGACCTCGTTCGCCTGTCCCCAACTTGTAGTACTGTATAATCCATCCGTTCCTCCCCTGCGCCCTGTTTCCTGTGCGCCAACGTGTGCTGGGATCGATGTGTGGACTAGGCATTCGTACGAACTTTAATGCATACTTTTTGAATTTGAATTTGAAAATGGTGACGTTGTAAAGTTGTTTAAGTTTGGAAATCATTGAAATTAAAAATGTTTTTGTTTTAAAAATGGTTGGATTTTGGAGATTGGTCAAATTTGGAAATTATTGTAATTCAATTTTAAATATGTTTTGCTTTTTTTAGGTGAAAATATTTTGAACTAGCTAGTATTTTTTTTTAGCTTGTCATACATTTTAGAGTGCCGTCAAATGGTTAGCAAGCTGAAATGGTTCTATATGTTTGTATTTTGTCATAATATTTGTTTGAATTTTTGTATTGGAGGGTATACAGCATATGATCGTTTGGTAAAGTCAATTTATAATTAGAGGAAATTCATTTGGATTATATACAAATATTCTTCATTTTAGAGTGGTGAAATGCCACAAATTTTTGTTTGAACTCCATAATTAGAGAGAATGCAATATGTGAGTTAATATGTGAGGTATTTATATTTTAGAGTTTTTTTTTTGTTTGGCAAATTGAATTTTAGAAATGTGTTGCATGTATTTTTTTTTTTGAGAATTATGAAAAAAATATTGTAGAAGAAGCAATTTGTCATATTGATTATTTGCAGATATTTAGAAAGTTGGGATGTTTGGATATATTTGAAGTATACCGTAAGCATTTGTTTGAACTATATAATTAGGGTTAATGCAATTCGTGAGATATATTTTAGGGTGTTTTCAATTTTCTAGCAATTTGAAATGTTCAAATGTGTTGTATCTCTTTGAACATCTATTTCAAATGTGTTAGTTTTTTGAAGGAAAATATTTTAAAATAGTTAGTATTATTTGTTTATTTTTTGAGTGCCTTTATATATTATAGAGTGACGTTAAATGTTTAGCAGATTGAAATGGTTATATGTTTGTATTGTGCTGAAATATTTGTTTGAGTTTCATAATTGGAGGATGTATAATATAATTTTTGTGTGGTAAGTTTGAGGATTTGTTAAATTTAGGAAATTTTGCAGATTGAAATTGTTATATATGTTTGTATTGTGTTGAAATATTTGTTTGAGTTTCATAATTGGAGGATGTATAATACAGTTTTTGTGTGGTAAGTTTGAGGATTTGTTAAATTTAGGAAATTTTGTCATACTGCTTGTATTATTTTGTATTGTAGATTTGAAATTGTATTTTTTTTTTGAATTCTAATATTTTTTTACAATTTTTATTTTGAATTGTTGATTGCAAGATATAATTTTTTTAATTTTTTAATTGCTGGTACATTGTTTGTATTATTTTGATTTGTAGATTGGAAAGTATTATTTTTTCTTGTAATTGTTGTTATTATTTTGGAGTGTAAAGTGAAAGATATGAATTTATTGAATTTTAGTATTTTTCTGTAATTGAAATTTGGAGAATTTTGATAAGTGTGGAAAGTTTGGAAATTTGCTAAATTTAGAAAACTTTAATGTTTTGTTTGTACTATTTTTGATCTGTAGATTGGAAGATATAAATTTCTTGAATTTTAGTTTTTTTTTGAGTTTAAACAATTGGTACTTTGAATTGTACACTAAAAGATATGTTGTTTATATTGATATATTTGTCATATTTTTTCTACACGTGGGTTAAAATTTAAATTTGGAAACACTAACACTTGAAAATTGTTCGATTTTTGAAATTATTGGAGTTCGAAGGAGGTTGTGTTTGAAATTTGTTTGAATTATAAAAAAAATGTTCAAATTGGAAGTCATTTAGGGTTGAATTATTTTTACGTTTACGGAATGTTCAGATTTGAAGGATTTTTTTTTTTGAATGTTTGATTTTTTTTTATCATATGGCATAAATAGTTGGCATATTTTTTTTGTGATCATTTTGTTGTATACCTTTTTTTCGTTTTGTCTAAAATTATATTTTTGAATTTGTGAAAATTTTCAAGATCATATAATTTTTTATCGTAGTTTTTGTTGTACTTGAATTCTTTTTGCGTATATTAAATGCTCATAATTTGAAAATTTTCTTCATTTATTGTTTTTCATATTAATATATTTGTCATATTTTCCTTACTCATGAGGTAAAATTCTAATCTGTAAAACGTTGACGTTCGAAAATTGGGCGAATTTTGGAATTATCGGTATTCGAAGGAGGCGTTTAAATTTCAAAAATTGTTTAAATTGAAAGTCATTTAGGGTTGTATTGCTTTTCATTTACGGGAAATATTCAGATTTCGAGGACATTTATTTTTTTTGAATATTCAAATTTTAAAAATTCATCGTATGGGATAAATAGTTGGCATACATTTTTGTGATCATTTTGTAATAAACGTTTTTTTTGTTTGTTTAAATTTGAATTATTGAATTTGTGAAATTTGTTCAAATTCATATAAAATTTTATTGTATGGTATAAATAGACGTCATATATTTTTGTGACCATTTTGCTATATATATAATTTTGTTCCCTTTTGTGTAAACCTAAAGTTGTTTAATTTGTGAAAATTTTCATATTCATATAATTAAATAGGGCCCACTTGGCAGGATTTTTTTCATTTTCTGTTTTTTTTTTTAACGAAAAAAAATCCCTGACAGCCTGGGCCCACGCTGACGTTGCAATGACGTCAGCAGTGGACTGCAGCGGAAACGCAGTGGCAGCGTCGATCTCGCTCGATCTCGCTCGCCGGCGTCGCGCCGCCGGGAAATGAGTTCTGCGCATGTGTTCGCCGGAGGCGCGTGAGCGCGGGGTGGCAGGGAGGCAGGGAGCGGCTGCGCCGCCTCCTCTAGGTCGCCGGAGCGGCGAGTGCAGCGTGCGGACACGGCGGAGACAGCAGCGCGACGACGGACTCGATTCCGGCGACTACGCGACGATTCGGCTCGTGAAACTCGGGAGGAGGGAGAAGAGAGGACGGCGAAGATCACTGATGACGTGAAACACACGTTCGTTGGGAGACCCCAAGAGGAAGGTATGATGTAGTCAGCAGCAAGTTTTCCCTCAGAAAGAAACCAAGGTTATCGAACCAGTAGGAGCAGCAACTCTTCAGAAGGTTGTCAACGGCGCCAGAAAAATAGTGTTGTTGATGGGAGTCTGGACTGTTGACGTGGAATCTGCACACAACACAATCAAACTACTTTGCCCCAACGAAACAGTGAGGTTGTCAATCTCACTGGCTTGCTGAAAACAAAGGATTAAACGTATGGTGTGGAAAATGAGTATTAAATTGCAGAGAATGAAAAAGGAACAGTTTGCAGTTTGTGGTTGTTTAATCAGTGTAAAAGAATGGACCGGGGTCCACAGTTCACTAGTGGTGTCTCTCCATAAAAGATAACTAACATGTTGGGTGAACAAATTACAGCTGGGCAATTGACGAATAGTGAGCGCATGACAATGCATATACATGACATGTTGACTACTATGATATTTAATTGGGCATTACGACATAATACATAGATCGTTATCCAACAGCATCTATGACTAATAATCCACCGCCGGGTTGTCATCCGAGTCCCCGTTGGTATTAAGTTGCAAGCAACGGATAATTGCATTAAGTAAAGTGCGTAATGTAAACAAACACATATGTCCGTGGACATAGCATCGTTAGGTTATCCCTAGTGGCAACAGCACATCCACAACCTTAGAACTTTCTGTCACTGTCCCAGGTTAAACGGAGACATGAACCCACTATCTAGCATAAATACTCTCTCTTGGAGTTACAAGCATCTACTTGGCCAAAGCATCTACGAGTAACGGAAAGCATGCAAGATCTTAAATAACATATAAGATAGATTGATAATCAACTTGACATAATATTCAATATTCATCGGATCCCAGCAAACACAACATGTAGCATTACAATAATATGATCTTGATCATGTAGGGCAGCTCACAAGATCTAAACATGATGGCACAAAGTGGAGAGACAACCATCTAGCTACTGCTATGGACCCGTAGTCCAAGGATGAACTACTCACGCATCACTCCGGAGGCAGGCATGGCGATGTAGAAGCCTCCGGTGACGATTCCCCTCTCCGGCAGGGTGCCGGGAAGAGGTTCTGAACCCTCCCGAGCTAGGGTTGACGACGGCGGCGTCTCTGGAACTTTTCGTGGATATTTGCTCAGGTACTTAGGGTTTTCGCGTCGGGGGGAATAAGTAGGCGAAAGGGCGGCGGCTGGAGACCCCGAGGGGCCCACACCACCCAGGGCGCGGCAGAGGGGGGCCCGCGCCCTGGCGTGTGGGGCCCCGTGGCTCCTCTCCGTCGCTCTTTGGTCCGTCAGTGGTTCTGGAAAAATAGGGACCCCGTGTAGTTTCGTCCAATTCCGAGAATATTTCCAGACTAGCTTTTCTGGAATACAAAAACAGCAGAAAACAGGAACTGGCACTTCGGCATCTTGTTAATAGGTTAGTCCCAAAAAATGTATAAAAGTGATATAAAGTAGATGCAAAACATGTAGCAATTGGTATAAAACAAGCATGGAACATCAAAAATTATAGATACGTTTGAGACGTATCAGCATCCCCAAGCTTAGTTCCTACTCGTCCTCGAGTAGGTAAACGATAAAAACAAATAATTTTTGAGGTGACATGCTACTATCATAATCTTGATCATATAATATTGCAAGGCACATGTAAATGAATGAAGTGATCCAAGTCAATGGTCTATAATTTGCTACCAAATAGATAATGAGTAAACAATGAATCACACAAGCTAAACGTTTTCATGAATAGTACTTTCGAGACAAGCATCAAACAGTTTTGCATAAGTGTTAACTCATAAAGCAATAGTTTCTAACAAAAGGTATTTAATCAACACAAAGGAAGAATTTAGTTTCAGCATTTGCTTCAACTTTCAACATATTTATCTCATGGATATTGTCAACACAAAGTAGTATAACAAGTCCAATACATTGCATATAACGCATGTTGTAACAAAGTTGACACTAGTGTTTGCTTGTGGAAGACAGAAAGAATAGGAAAACTGACTCAACATAAAAGTAAAAGAAAGGCCCTTCGCAGAGGGAAGCAGGGATTAAATCATGTGCTAGAGCTTTTAGGTTTTTGAAAGCATATAGAGATTGCATAAAATATTTGATACTCCTCCCAACCTTGCTAACACAAGCCATGGCTAACCGAATCCTCGGGTGCCTTCCATCAATCACATACCATGGAGGAGTATCTATTTTTGAGAGGTGTTTGTTAATTGTCAACGAATGGTAGCGGGTGAGAACAGTATTCTACCTGTCGAACGGACTTTTAAGAGCGGCTCCCATGAAGGACGTTATTTCTACCAGCAAGGCAGATCATCCCTCTTTCTCTTTGGTTTACACACATTCAGGTATTTCACTGTTTGTCATTGCTTACTGATGAATCAGGGCAAAAGTGTGAAGAGAATTAATTGGTTAAAGTTGTAATTAATTGGGACTGGGCACCCCGTTGCCAGCTCTTTTTGCAAGTTATTGGATAAGCGGATGTATATGCCACTAGTCCAGGTGTAAAAGTCCACTCGACAAATAGAATAAAGAATAACCACACTAATTCCTCATGAGCTAGTAAACATTGACACAAAAAGGGAATAATAACATTTTGAATAATTTAAAGGTAGCACATGAAAAATTTACTTGGAGTGGCAAGGAAATACCACATATAGGTAGTTATGGTGGACACAAATGGCATGGATTTTGGCTCAAGGATTTGGATGCACGAGAAGCATTCCCTCTCAGTACAGAGTTTAGGCTAGCAAGGTTATGTAAGCAAACAAGAATATCAACCCGTACACCAAGTTTTATATGACAAACATATTGCAAACGTTATAAGACTTCATACCGTCTTCCTTGTTAACCAAACCCTGTTATTAGAAAATATCTAGACCTTAGAGGTACCACGATGCAAACCAAATTTTCAACAAGCTTTACGGTAGTTCTTCACTAATAGGCTTAACTCATGTGATGCACAATTTAATCATGATCTACTTGTTAACTCAAAACAATTGACAAGCATCAAGTTATCCATTTTAGTGATCTACAAGATTAAGCAAGTTTTTCCTTATACCAATTACCACATGCAACATTTTCTGAACCAACCAAACACCAATCAATTTATTTCATCAACTCTCCAAACAAATATAAGTGAAGCAAGAGAGTACTTTCTACAAAAGAAAGCTAATAGCTCTGACAAGAGATACATGAAAACAAGAGCTAAAAGCTGAACAGCGCTAGATATGAATACTCAACAAATATAAGTGAAGAATAGGAGTATTCTCATGAAAAAGCGGAGCGTGTCTCTCTCCCAATCAAGAATGCTAGGGTCCAGTCAAGCTTTATTGAAAATAAAATGCAATACTGAAAATAAAAAGCACACAGACGCTCCAAGAAAAGCACATATGATGTGAAAGAATTAAAATATAGTTTCACTAGAGATGACCTGATAATTTTGACGATGAAGAAGGGGATGCCTTGGGCATCCCCAAGCTTAGACGCTTGAGTCTTCTTGAAATATGCTGGGGAGATCCATGGGAGCCTCCCCAAGCTTAAGCTCTTCACTCTTCTTGATCCTATTATATCATCCTTCTCTCTTGACCCTTGAAAACTTCCGTCACACCAAACTCAAAGTAGATCTCATTAGAGGGTTAGTGCATAATCAAAAATTCACATGTTCTGTAAAGACGCAATATGATTTGTTACTTTAAACATTAGCTACAGCCACTGATGTTATGTGAAGCTCTTCCACCCAAAAAAGAATTTCACTCAACACTAGTAAAAGAGAGAATGCGAAAAATAAAAAGGCATAATCTGTCTAAAACAGAACAGTCCGCAAAGACGAATTTTTTCGAGGCACTTACGACGCTCAGATCGAGAAACTCTGAACTAATGAAAGTTTCAGACATTCATAAAGATTACGCACAAAAATTTCAGATTTTTTAACAATCTGGTGATTTTAGGAATTTCGTACAGTGAACAGCAAAAATCTGTTTCTGCGCAGCAATCAAAATTAAGCATCATCTTATCATTAGAGGCTACTCTTGGCACAACAATGCGAGAAAATAAAGATACAAAGGAGTTGCTACAGAAGTAAACAAACTCCTTGACTCAATAAAAGAAAAATTGCAGAAAAATAAAATGGGTTGCCTCCCATAAGCGCTTTTCTTTAACGCCTTTTAGCTAGGCACAAAGCATGCATCAAGTATTACCAAAGACATTGAAATCTCCTAACCTTTCGGTGGGATCGTCCTTCTTAATTGGAAAGAAGAACCTTCGATTAATAGGGGTATTGAATTTCATAAACCCATACTTTGCATTAATAAATACCCATTGTTCTTTAAAAAGGGTCTTCCAAGGACAATATTACCAGGAGATTTTGCAAGAATCATAAAATTAACAGGGACAGTCTTATTCTGAATAGTAACCTTAACATCGTTAATAATCCCTATACTTTTTATGATTGTTCCATCCGCATGAAAATGAAAAACAGGGTAACTAACCATATTATCATATTTTAATAAATCATAAACCATTTTTGGCATGATGGACATTGTAGAACCAAGATCACAGTAGGCACGGAACTTTTCATTACCAATATTAATCTCAATGAATGGTTCCCAATCATTTTTTAACTCAACTAAAGGTTGTTCTTTAGATTATGGCTCAGAGTTAAATCATCAATTGACTTTTCTATTTTATCTAGCTTAGAGAATATCCCAGTTTCATCCACTAGTGGAAAAATTGCCAAACCACTCAAAATATTATGAGCTTTCATTGAATCAATCTCAGAAAAGGTTTCCCCTACCATGGTATCTAGAGCAAGTTGATAAACAGAAAATAAACCATGGTAGAAATTTTTATAAGAACTCTCAAGTCCATCTTAGGTTGCACCTTCTTGTGCAATTCCAAAATTCTCGCCCAGGCATTCCTAAAGGATTCCCCACCTTCCTGCCTAAAAGTAATAATTTCTCCCACAGGTGGCACTACGGAAAAAGGAGCAGAGCTAGACATGATGACTAACAGAAAACAAAACTGAAAATAAACTAAATGCAAGTAACTAATTTTTTTGTGTTTTTGATAATTGAAAGCAAACAAGATAAAATAAAATAAACTAAGCAAGACAAAAACAAAGTAAAGAGATTGGAAGCGTGAAACTCCCCTTGCAGAAGACTGCTGTCTCCCCGGCAACGGCGCCAGAAAAATAGCTTGATGACGTGAAACACACGTTCGTTGGGAGACCCCAAGAGGAAGGTATGATGTAGTCAGCAGCAAGTTTTCCCTCAGAAAGAAACCAAGGTTATCGAACCAGTAGGAGCAGCAACTCTTCAGAAGGTTGTCAACGGCGCCAGAAAAATAGTGTTGAGGGAGTCTGGACTGTTGACGTGGAATCTGCACACAACACAATCAAACTACTTTGCCCCAACGAAACAGTGAGGTTGTCAATCTCACTGGCTTGCTGAAAACAAAGGATTAAACGTATGGTGTGGAAAATGAGTATTAAATTGCAGAGAATGAAAAAGGAACAGTTTGCAGTTTGTGGTTGTTTAATCAGTGTAAAAGAATGGACCGGGGTCCACAGTTCACTAGTGGTGTCTCTCCATAAAAGATAACTAACATGTTGGGTGAACAAATTACAGCTGGGCAATTGACGAATAGTGAGCGCATGACAATGCATATACATGACATGTTGACTACTATGATATTTAATTGGGCATTACGACATAATACATAGATCGTTATCCAACAGCATCTATGACTAATAATCCACCGCCGGGTTGTCATCCGAGTCCCCATTGGTATTAAGTTGCAAGCAACGGATAATTGCATTAAGTAAAGTGCGTAATGTAAACAAACACATATGTCCGTGGACATAGCATCGTTAGGTTATCCCTAGTGGCAACAGCACATCCACAACCTTAGAACTTTCTGTCACTGTCCCAGGTTAAACGGAGACATGAACCCACTATCTAGCATAAATACTCTCTCTTGGAGTTACAAGCATCTACTTGGCCAAAGCATCTACGAGTAACGGAAAGCATGCAAGATCTTAAATAACATATAAGATAGATTGATAATCAACTTGACATAATATTCAATATTCATCGGATCCCAGCAAACACAACATGTAGCATTACAATAATATGATCTTGATCATGTAGGGCAGCTCACAAGATCTAAACATGATGGCACAAAGTGGAGAGACAACCATCTAGCTACTGCTATGGACCCGTAGTCCAAGGATGAACTACTCACGCATCACTCCGGAGGCAGGCATGGCGATGTAGAAGCCTCCGGTGACGATTCCCCTCTCCGGCAGGGTGCCGGGAAGAGGTTCTGAACCCTCCCGAGCTAGGGTTGACGACGGCGGCGTCTCTGGAACTTTTCGTGGATATTTGCTCAGGTACTTAGGGTTTTCGCGTCGGGGGGAATAAGTAGGCGAAAGGGCGGCGGCTGGAGAGGCCGTGGGGCCCACACCACCCCAGGGCGCGGCAGAGGGGGGCCCGCGCCCTGGCCACGTGTGGGGCCCACGTGGCTCCTCTCCGTCGCCTCTTTGGTCCGTCAGATGAGTTCTGGTAAAATAGGGACCCCGTGTAGTTTCGTCCAATTCCGAGAATATTTCCAGACTAGCTTTTCTGGAATACAAAAACAGCAGAAAACAGGAACTGGCACTTCGGCATCTTGTTAATAGGTTAGTCCCAAAAAATGTATAAAAGTGATATAAAGTAGATGCAAAACATGTAGCAATTGGTATAAAACAAGCATGGAACATCAAAAATTATAGATACGTTTGAGACGTATCAATCACCATGTCCGTCGATCTAAAGGGGGAGGGCTGTATCGGCGAGCGTGAGCGTCGGCGGCACCGGCGCCGTCGCGGCCGCGCTGGAGAGAGGAAGAAGGGAGGGGAAAGTGCGCTGTCGTTTTTACACGAAGATCCTCAATGTTTTTTGAATTTGTGAACCAGTCCTTTGCGGGGGGTTTCCTGCAAATTTCCACTCTGTAGCACGACGTGGCAGTCTCTGATTGGAAGAAATTGCCCAGCTACAGTACTTGCATCTCGCACGGTTTTTAAAGGCATCCAGGCCGTCGGTTGCCTCGATCGGACGGGCGCGGAAAAGGGGCGACGTGGAGGCTCGAATCGGGGTTGGTTTCGTCGTACTTTTATATATAGTAGGATTTTTCAAATAAAAACAAACTAATCTAGATATAATAATACTTTATATGATCTTCAACATACTATCTTAGTGCCATAAAAACAGAAACACGTTTAAATAGATGTAGAACCTAGACACATACCGACAATGAAACTTTAATGTCGTTTAGAAGTCGCGGGGGATGTCAAAGCTCTAAATTCTTTCTTGAATGTTTCCCACAATCTTACCAAGATCAAAACTTCTAAACATCTCTTGCTTTGTGCAGCACACTCATTAGCCCAACCATCGGACATCGACATGATCCAACGGCTTCGACGTAAACTTCCACAACCATCAACGTTCTCCCCACCGTGGCTTTTAAGGAATCATCCACTTGTTCCTTGTCTAGCCATAGAATTTCCGGTCCCTCCTTACACGTACTTCTTGATCTTTGAAAGAGTATTTCATTCCTTATATTGTTTTTGTCAAGATGACACCGGGGTTAGAGAAGGACTAATAATATCTCTAAGCTTATACTCAGGTTTTACTCCTTCAAGATGATGGTGAATGATGGTTGGAGACACCCCATTTAAAAGGAAGAAAAAGCATCGACTTACTTCATAGCATTTCCTTTACTTATTTGAGTCTTAGGTATGCCACACTATTAAGAGAGGTTTTCTTATTCAACAACAAGGGGTGTTCACGAAAAAGCCTAACTACTTTTTTCTTCATCCAATACATAGAGGAGAAAGTAGACAGATCTGTTGAAAACTTCCATTTAGATAATTTCTTGAACCTGAATCTTGAGTGGATTCCGAGCTTGAGTCAAAATATTACGAATCAATTCCGAGCAAGTCGGATTTTCTCGAACATGTTTCAAAGTTAATTTGGTTCAAGTCTGTAGGTATTGTGGTCTGGCCGGGAGTCCAATTGAGCTTCTACTTCGTAGGGGAAGCTCAAGAAGAAGGTGGTGTTCTTGTCGTACGGGTGTCCTTCTTGTCGTACGGGTTTGTATGGATTTGTAAGATTTGAAGAAAATGGCAAATATATAAGGGTTGCCCGGCTCTTTCGTGGATCCGCCTAGACGCGGCCGTGGCAGGAGGTCCAATTTGGCAAGTCCGATTGGGGTTGCTGTAAGCTGTAACGTATCATAACTGGATGCATGCTGCTGCCCTATGAATGGTACCGCGTTGTAGCACTAGGCACATCATGTTGCCGCCACACGGGATCCGGATCGCCGGTTGAAACCGCGGGACCAAATCTGGGAAGCTGGCGAGGTCTCCAGCCAGGCGGGCACCCATTTCCTCGCATTTGTTTACTCCGGTCTGCGGCGGCCGGGAATCTCTCCTCACGCTAACTGCCGCCGGTGCGAGTCGACACCCCACCCCCAGCTCACCCCGCCCCTCCCTTCCCCGCACGGCTGCACCGCACCGGCCGGAGGACGGACGGCGATCCCAGCTAGCCAGCTAGCTGCCGCCAACCCAGCCCCCGCATTTCATTAATCCACAACCCATCACCCCTTCCCTGAGCTCCCCCGCACTACGCGGCTCCCCTGTGCACTAGTACCACATCACGCGACGTTGACATTGGCCCCTTCCGTTTCCCCACCGCCACCGCCACCTCGTCTTCCCCGTCCTATCCACGCCGAGTCCTGACTCGCGCGAGGGGGGCTCGTCGCGCCGCTGGCGATGGCGACGGCCGAGGCGGCGGCGGAGATCGTGCGGGAGATCGCGGCGGTGGGCGCCGCCGACCTGGCCGCCGCCGCCGAGCCGTTGCGGGCCGACTGCCTCCGCCTCGCGCGGAAGGTCTCCCTGCTCCCGCACCTCATCGCGGAGGTCGCCGAGACGGGGGACGCCGCCGCGGGGCAGCCCGAGGCGGCCGCGTGGGTGTGCGAGCTGCTCAGGGCGCTCCAGGCGGCCAGGAGATTCATCGCGCTCGGGCGCGCCCCCGCGTTCACGACGGAGGCCGCGGATCAGGTGACTGCCGGGGACCTCTTGTTTGAATCGCGCCACCTGCATTGCTCGGTAGTTGGTGCGCCGCTCTTCGTGAGATTCCGTCGAACACATAGAGCGCGATTTGTTTTCTTTCCGTTTGCTTGCTAGCATCATCCTAGTCCACTTCCGTCAATAATTGGTATGCGGGGCAGTATTTGGAAATACACGTGACTATTAGTTTCTCTTGAGCATAGACCATAGATCGCCGCTCCTCGCAGCTACTCCTTCCTCGCACTGTGATATCTTTTAAGTGCTGCAGGTCTAATTAGACTCGATTACATCGCGATATTTTCTTGTCGATTCAAGCTTGTCCCACGATGTCTCGATCAACGATGAATTTAAACTTATGAGCAGCAAGAACAGCAAGGTGGCAGACAACATCTTAGCATGCTTAGCAAGGAGCCAAAGACCATAGATTACAGTGTCAATTGTCGACCTTGTTTCCTACCATACCTGTTCTCCTAAATGCTCATCGTCATTGCCAATTTGTATTGCTTGCCGATTACTGAAATCTTTCAATATTATTATCAGATGAAAAGCCACTTTGTAACATTCATTGTCTAAAAAGCAATGCATATTACACCACCATAAATAAACTCATTGCACATACAAATTGGGTTACTTCAAATTATGTATTAGATCTTCCTATCTAAATTGACATTACTTACTGGAGACTTTTGATACGGATCTGGTCTTGTAGTTCATCACATTAGTTTTGGGTCTCAAGACCACACTATGCTACTTATTAAGATAACAATGGCAAGTTTATGTGACTCTGTGTGCCGTGAAGTGGATAAGCGAGTCATTTTACTCCTTGAAATCATCCCTCCTGAAATCGGTCCAAGGTTGATCTTATGTTGTTAGACCATTCTCTTTTTTTTTTCTTGAACCTCTGAGAAGTAGCATGTCAAGCTTCAATTGCCTTGGTGAATTAGTGTTCAGTTGTCACTGTAAATCTCTACTTTTTCTCTTCTAATTTTCCAGGAGGATTTACTTGATTACTTGTATGAGCTATTTGTCCACAAGTTGCTATTTACATCAGGAGTTACGCTCACACAGTCTTGTAATCCAAGCAATCTATACAATCACTAGATTATTTCCTAAGAGGAAGCACAATACATGCAACTTTTAGCTTGTGTTGCCTGCAGAGTTGTTCTCTACTTGGTTATATTTGTGGGGCCAAACTGATCTTGTTTAAATGAAATAAGCTGCACACATTCCTTTGTATACCTAATCTCCGAGAAGGCCAGCACATGATTATACCAATTGACAGGAATGTATGTAGAAAGATCTTTTCTCTGCATGCACCTTGTTAATTCCTAATGCAAAATTCCATGTCTGACAAATGTTGAATTTACATACAGTGTGTGAATATGAAATATGTACCTCGCGTCTCGGCATCCATTATAGTTCATTATCCTGCCAAATGTTGCATATCGCATTGGCATCCTTTGTTACTGGCAACTTAGATGTGATTTCTGATGTCTTATTTTGATACCTGCATGTCAGTTGATTCAATTAATAACATGCATTTGTGTATATAGGCTGACCTGCTTTATGCCCTGTTTTCATTGTTAAGGATGACATCGAGAAGACTATTGCTATTCAGTTCAAGTATGTGACTTGGCAATTGCAAGCAGCTCTAACAAACCTACCACATATCTGTTTTCAAATATCCGATGAAGTTCAAGAAGAGGTATAGTTAGCCTGCTTGACTGATACTTTTCAATGATTGCTCCCTCATTAATTAATCATAGCTGTTTTATTTTATATATCTGTAGGTTGATTTAGTGCGGGGTCAGCTTAAAAGAGAGATGGAGAAGAAGGGAGCCCTTGATGTAAAGCTTTTTTCGAAAATTCATGATATCTTAATTCGTCATGCTGATACTGTTGTATCACAATCTCAAGAACCACACGACCAGCCAGAGACATTGCAGATGGAAAACTTCAGCAGTGATCACCTGGAGTTGCAAAATATTGCTTTACTAATTTCAGAAATTAGCGGGATATCTAAATCTGACATCAAGAAAATAACATCTGAGCTAATTGAAGGACTTGAAAACACTGGAGTTGCTGATTCTGCAGAACTTATCAATATTGATAGCCAAACAAGTGCCGAAGCAAAAAACCCACCTGACAAAGTGAAGAAGCTTGAATCTGTTGCTATGCCTGAAGATTTCCGTTGCCCAATATCTCTTGAGCTGATGAGAGATCCTGTCATTGTGTCAACAGGACAGGTAAATTTGCGCACTATCACCTATTATTCATTCGCACTGCACTTAAAGAGTGTTTTTGCTTATGCTTCAAACATAATTTGGCATCTGCTGACAATTTGCTCGCTAATGTTGTAGACATATGAGCGTGCTTTCATTCAAAGGTGGATTGATTGTGGGAACCGGACCTGTCCAAAAACTCAACAGAAGCTCCAAAACCTCACATTAACCCCGAACTATGTTTTGAGAAGTTTGATATTGCAGTGGTGTGAGGAAAAAGGGATTGAACCACCTACGAGATCGAAGTATGAAGGTTCTTCTGTAGAGGTGGGCCAGGAGAGATTAGCAATTGAAGCATTAGTACGCAATCTCGCTTGCAGCTCGTTGGATGAACGGAAATCTGCTGCTGCTGAAATAAGATCTTTGGCCAAGAAAAGTACAGACAATCGTATGCTTCTAGCAGAGTCCGGTGCTATTCCTGCTCTAGTGAAACTTCTGTCCTCAAAAGACCCCAAAACGCAAGAACATGCAGTTACGTCTCTTTTGAACCTCTCCATATATGATCAAAACAAGGAACTGATAGTGGTTGGTGGCGCCATTGTCCCAATCATACAAGTGCTTAAGATTGGTAGCATGGAGGCGAGAGAAAATGCAGCTGCGGCTATTTTTAGCTTGTCACTAATCGATGATAACAAAATAATGATAGGAAGCACCCCTGGGGCCATTGATGCACTGGTTGAGTTGCTGCAGAGAGGTAGTTCAAGAGGTAGAAAAGATGCAGCAACAGCACTGTTCAATTTATGCATATATCAAGCAAACAAGGTCCGTGCGGTTCGAGCAGGAATATTGTCACCCCTGGTTCAGATGCTGCAAGATTCATCTAGCAATGGAGCTACTGATGAAGCGCTCACAATCTTGTCAGTTCTCGTGAGTCACAATGAGTGTAAAACCGCCATAGCCAAGGCTAACACCATTCCCTTCTTGATCGATTTGCTAAGATCAAGCCAGGCCCGCAACAAGGAGAATGCTGCTGCAATTTTACTTGCCCTTTGCAAGAAGGATGCACAGAATCTTGCTTGCATAGGAAGGCTGGGTGCTCAAATACCGCTAACCGAGCTCTCCAAGACAGGCTCGGACAGAGCCAAGCGCAAGGCAACTTCTCTCCTGGAGCACCTCAGTAAGTTGCAGGTGCTCTAGTGTCCTTGCCCATCGCATACCATTTTGCACGTGTGCTTGTGTTTGACGTGTACGTATACATACGAAAGCTGTAACTTGGTCTGTTATTGAGTGTGAAATTAGTGGGCTGGTGATCAGGTTTCAGACAACCTCAAATGTGTTCATTGATGGCTACAATAAAAGGGTTGGTGCTGCTGGATCTGATATGTGTTGTTGCTCATCTGCATGAAGTTCCTCTTGAGCCTTTTCGCCCACATTACAAAATTATTACGATCTCGATCAAAATATCTATTCATGACTTCTTGGCTCCAAGATACTATCAGCGTGACATTAACCAGATACCTTTTTTAATGACGCAAACTATTACCCTTGACTTGTTTATTCGAAAGATCAGAGATTTGGACGGCACTCAGGGCCGCCATAATCTCACATCACCATCTGTTGCAACCAAATTCGTTAGAAGCCCCAATATATTCATCTGAGCATGATAACAGCACGGTGATTCGGGTTTGAAAAGCACACGGCAACCGTGACTTTGTGTTTGTTTTCTTTGATTTCGGGATCTTCCCGATTCAGGAATGGATAGTGAGGGTGACTTGGACAGATAGTGATCTGTTTGACATTTGATTTTCCTTGATGCTGTGTTCGCTCTTGTGAACATTTGACCGCTCAGAGCATCTGTCCGCAGAGCCCGTAGCCGTGAGACACTTGTGTAAGAGCATCTCCACCGGCGCGCCCAACTCCGCTCCCAATACGCGTTTTGGGCGCGCCGGCACCAAACCGTCCCCCAGCGACGCGCCGAATAGCCGAAAAGTTGTCGGCACGCCTCATTACAGCGTCCGACAACCCCATTTCGCGCCCAGATTTTAGGAACGCAAGCAATGGCTGGCATCGGTCAAACAGTACTGCACTTTCAGAGCAAAGTACACGCCGTTGGAGATTCGCTTTCATCTGTAACGCGATCGGTGTGGTTACCGGCCGGAAGCGTCCAAAAATTATGATCCCCCGATCTGTCAGTTTGTGACGACGTGATGCACCATGCAAAGCTCATGGCAGTGACAGAAAACGGAGGTGTACACCCATCACGCAGGCCGCTAGCTGTGCCAAACAACAAAGGAAACAAAACGGCATGGTGTTGTTTCGTATTTTTGAAGGCGCCAGATGTACATTGCGAGAAAAGAACAGACAAAAGCCATTGTCATAATTTGATGTCACCTTAAAATAGAGCGGCATTAGCAGATCATCTTATGCACGGAGGTTCCAAGAGAGCTGGATTAGTGGCACAACGAAGTAGGTGGCGGGTTCGAAACTGACAAAACGAGGGGAACGATTTGACAGTGGAATTAGTACACGCGGCAGGATTGCAGTATATACAACCTAGCGACACAGGAGGCGTTTACAAGTGGTAAGATGCAGCCCCCAACGCAGCAGGTTCAGTTGACAATCTTATCGTGGTTTTAAGATGTCTACGGTTTGACCTAATAACATCTTGCTTCTTCCCATGGAAACAATCAAGCTCCTCCCGATGACCGACTCCTGCAAACACCAACGAGGCAACGACCAGCTAGAGAAGAATTCTATTGCCCCGGTTCTAGAAGCAGGGCGGTGGCTGGTTGTTCACATTAACGCCAGGGATGGATGGAAAAGTTTTTTTTCTTCCGGTGGATGCAAAAGAAGTTGGGTGACTTGAATCTCACTTAGCCGCTCGCTTTACAGTTCACAGTTGGGCAGCGAGCTGCAAAGAGCTAAAGAACCCGCGTAGATCTTGTGATGATCGTATTAGCCACAACGCTGGAAGACAGTCCTGATATTCCCCTGCACAGATTCCGTTCATCACGACGCTTTCACATGCGCGAACACACACACTACCTTCTGCTTTACTTTGGTACTCCTAGCTGCATTTCGTTCCTTCAATGTCATGGTTGTGCACCGTGATGAAACGTAGCTTCCGTGCATCTTGTGCCGCTGTGCGTGCTAACCAGAAGACGAAAAGAGAGGCGAAAGGGAGACAAGAGCACAACGCCTTGAACTCGTAGAGTTCCGGCGAACCAAACCCCGAAATCGAAATCCCTATCGTTTGCACCAAGTGTTGAATCCCGGTTGAATTAAACCCTGAAACTGGTAAGTGCAGCGGGAAAAGCAACAATCCCAACCGGGGTTACACTTTACTCTCACGTACAGTGCAGTCCAAGTGTCAATACTCATCTTCTTCCGCCTCTCCCCCAATTTGTTTCTTCTATTCAATCCCAAATCCATCACAATAGAGCAACGACATCAGCAGGCACGTGCAACGGGCTAGGAGTCGGGGAAGCGTAGTGGTGGGGGACGGGCGCGGACAACTCGCGCACCTGCTACACGGCGCGCGCGACTATTGCTCTCGTGGTTTAAGGTTTAATATGAATTTTTTCAAAAATTCAGGATGCGTGACAAGGAATTTCGACTTCAGAATTCAATCCGCTCTTCAAGTTTAACGTTTGATATGATTTTTTTTCTAAAGAAAAGAGAGGCGCAAGAGAGACAAGAGCACACACCACCTCGGCATCTCCCCGGAGCCGGAGCGCAGTACTACAATACTCCCTCGTCACCTTTGACCCCTCCACCTTTCGCTCCTCTTCCTCCTCCTCTTTTATATAAAACAAAACAAAATAAGCCGCGGCTCCCGAGACGACACGCCTCCTCTCCTCCAAGATCAAAACGCAGCAGCAACGCAGCGCGCGCCACCACCACCACCACCAAAGGCCGGCCACCGAGGAGACCAGAGGAGGAGCGATGGGGAACAGCATTGGGGCCAAGCGGAAGGGCGCCAAGGTGATGCAGCTGGACGGCACGTCCTTCCGGGTCAAGCCGCCGGCGGCGGCTGCCGACGTGCTGCGCGACCACCCGGGCTTCCAGCTCCTCGAGGCCGAGGAGGTCAAGCTCCTGGGCGCGCGCGCCCGGCCCCTGGCGCACGACGCGCCGCTCCGCCGCGGCCGCCTCTACTTCCTCGTCGCGCTCCCGCGCCGCCCCACCGGCCCCATGCGGCGCGCCTGGTCGGGCAACCTCCGCGTCGGCGTAGGCGCGCGCGAGCGGCTCGAGTCGCTCATGCTCGCCCGCCGCTCCACCTCCGACCTCTCCTCCTTCCAGGGCGTCGCCTCCGCCTCCGCGCCCACCTCCCCGCTCACCGGCCCCTCTGTCGGCGGCGGCACCCCCGTGCGGCTCAAGATGCGCCTCCCCAAGGCGCAGGTGGAGAAGCTCATGGGCGAGAGCCGGGACGCCGCCGAGGCCGCCGCCAAGATCATGGACCTCTGCACGGCGCTGGGCAGCGCCAAGGTGACGCCCGAGAGGCCCGGGATCCTGCGGAGCCCGCGGTTCGCGGCCACGCCCGAGTGGGGCTCCGGGTTCATGCTCCCGAAGCCGGCGACTGGGGCGGCGAAGACGCCGCAGCGGTGGCCCTCGCTGCAGCGCACCCAGACCCAGGAGGAGGTAACCAATAACAACTTCGATTCAATTAACGCCCATTATTCATTTCTCCACGTGCATTCCATCACTGCGTGTTCCCTTCTACACATCGCACATTGCGTCAAAGAGAAATTATTATTTGCGACAGAATTCTGTACTAGCAGTACTCCGCTACATTTTTACTTGGTAGAATTAATTTAGCTTGTAGTGCTGGGGCCTGAAGATTGCAACTAAATTTTTTGTGTGCCCTGTTCACTTTATGATTTATCCTTGGCCGGAAATGTGTGGTACTCTAGTATATAATTCTAGAGTGATTTGTTAGATTGTTTTGCGCATTGCTCACCGTAGTACAAAAACGCACTCTAGCGAAATTGCATTATGTCAGATTCCGCGTGATGAGCACAGCAGCGAGAAAGAGTTCTCTTGTCTTTGCAGAGAACATGTAGCCTGTCTCAGTGGAGCACTACCCTAGGAAAACTCTTCTCCGCTCATTGCGGGAAACAACCTACACACAAGTACTTTCGAGTGGTTTCCCTTTCTCACTGTTTCACACCCAAATGCCACTTAACAAGTAAGCAGCCCTCTGAAAAGAAAAAATAGAGTTTGTTCAATGGGAACAAAGAAGAAAAATAATGTTGCCATTGTCCTAACTGTATGTATTGTGGTGTTGAATCCAGGGGCACGCAATTTTTTTAGCGACGAAGTTCCTAAGCCCATGAAGTTTTCTTTTATCTTTTCTTGATTTCTAGTTGTGAATAGACTAACGTTGGACTCTGGCCGTCCATCAAGTTGCAAATTTTTTGTTCATACCACAGCGAAGTGTTCAGTAGACAAATTTGTGGCGTAGTCGTCGCCTTTCCTGAATACTAATTTTGTTCCCATTTTGATGTTTCAGAAGCGAGCAAGGTTCGTGGCGTTGCCGGATGAGCTGATAGTATGACCGATGCTTCCCTGACCAAGACGAGTTAACACATCATTTCTACTGTTCCAACCATGCTCGGTGATTGTCAGACCGGCCGGGAGATAGAACGTTTAAATTTATCTTCAGGCTTGAGATATAGTTCGATTGTTGCTCTCTTATCACAAGACAAAAAACTATGGTCTGAAGACAGAGAAGCCGCCGAATGGCTTCCATTTCACCTTGATTTCACATCTGATTAGTACTATGTTTCTGGATTATGTTCTCTCTTGTGCGCTTTCGTGTTAGCTTCTCTCGGGTGGTTTATTGTTAGCCCACCACCATGTTGCGCTCTCATGCTCTCGACGAGCCAGCTGTGTTGGTCAACTCCTCTGCATGATTTGGAAGATGCCAACCTGCTGTTTCAGGTTCTCTGGCAACCGTTTCCTGCATGATTCTGCAACAGACGTGCGGATTAGTATTGCTTAATAATGGATCGTTGCGTTGAACTGGCTAGATAATTCGCGTAAGTATATTGCGTAATCATGGGGCTGTTTCTGAACCGCGTTCACCGGCACATGGAAATATCATTCACAAAACCATGCACCGCTGAGTGTTTCTTATCCGCTGAGGTTCGGATAATGATGTTGCTGCCAATGATCAGAAACCTGCACATGTTGTTATACGATCGATCTGAACTACTGCCATTCTTATATTCAGCGCGAGAAAGTCAGAGAATACGCAGATACTCGCGGACCCTTTTTTCTTTTCTTTTTGACGATGCACCTTACTCGCTGAGGCGCTGACCCACCTGTCGGTTCGTAGAATGGAGGCCCAGATGTCCATGTATACGTACAGGTCCTGCTGAAGTTGGACCGCAGGCCAAGTCAATTTGGCAACGGGGCCCATTCCCCGATAGCCGGCGGTTAATTAGATGGTTTTGGTTGCATATTACTCTCCGTGGGGCTTTTATCAGCGTAAAAACACTCCCCAGCAGTTAATGTGGGGCCGGGTATGGAACAGCACTATCCATACCCGACATATCCGGTAGACCACATGACATGTGGGGCCAGAATATTAGAGAGAGTAATCTCTAATAATTTTCCCCTCCCCACTTCCTAGCCACCGCATCCCTACCAATATTATGTGTGGATGTGTGCCCATTTGAACCTAGATCATCTTATTTTGTTGTGTGATCATTTGTTTGTATATTATTTGTGGTTGTGTGCCCTTTTTGCTCTATCTGTACTGCTGTCATTTATTTACTTGAGTTCTTGGAGGTGCTATCCAAATTTTGGTAGACAATATTGTCGGCTACACCGCGAGTTCTCGAGTATGGTTATCCGTATGGTTATCCGCTGGTTATCCGATAACCCGATGGGGATGGAGATGAGGATGGGAGAATAGTTTTCCCCGTGGCAGTTAATGGGGATGGGGATGGAGAAAATTTTATTCTACGGGGATGGCTATGGTTAGGCAATAACCGGTGGTTAGTTTCCCCGTTGCCATATTTGACCCAAAAGTGTTAACTATACCTGTCTGGAAGAGAAATAAACTCCATCCAAACCCCTGCATGGTTCTAAAAAAAAAACTCCATCCAACGTATACATTAGCGGAGCCGGATTTTACATGAATGAGTGTCCCAGTATGAAATTAGTATGGATTTGTGCTTGTTGTGCTACCCGTGGTCTGTAAATGAAAAGGCTACAATGTAGACCCAAAACTGTTAAAAATTATGAATTTAAATCGTAGCACAAGCTTTTTACAAGATTGTATTATATTATCAAAGTTATATTTGTTGATTGAAGAAAATTGAGTGACATACTACTTATTTTTTATAGTACAGCACAGGACAGAGGCTAGGGGCTGCGAGCCTGCGACCAGTGGGCTGGTTTTTTTTCTTCAACTGAACCATGCGTATGTGGTCTGCTGGCTGCTGAGAAAGCTTAGAATTTGGGCTTTTCCCAACTCGTTTAAGCCCAATAGTCAAACCCGTATTGGTATTGCCTTTCTTCCTCCTCTATCCGTACTGCTTCTACGGGAACAGAGGCTGTTCGTCAGTGGCGCTGCTCCTGCTCGCCCGTACAGACTGGATACAGAGGAGAGGTACCTGACTCCGCGCCGGAGACCGCGGCCACTGCACGACATAAGAGCATCTCCAACGGCGCGCACAATACAATACAGTGTTCGACAAAGTTGCTGGACATGGCTATTGGACGCGCCGGCAACCGTTGCCGCCTATTGAGAGCGTCGCGCCCCACCGGTCGCTCCCAATAGGTATTTCACAAAAAAAAAGACTCGAATATGAACGAATCGGCGATATTTCATTCAATTTGAAGGACATTTAACAAACTTAAACGAAATTTGATAAACAGAAATTAACAAACTTAAACAGAATTTAACTAAATTTAAACTAAATCCTAAGACCCTAGATCTAGCGGCTCTGCCGGCGGACGCTAGAGAAGGAAGCTAGTCCCGACGACGGTGAAACCAGCTACACGGCAGCGTCGAGGCATGTCTTGCATGCCTCGATGATCTCCGGCCGCTGAGAAAGAAGTTTCATCTGCGCCGCCATCGCTGAGACTTCCGGTTTCACCCGCGGCGGCTCCAGCCTTGAGGAACGTCTCCGTGCCGCCGCCGTCGACGAGCGTGGTGGGGTTTGATCTAGCGGCGGCGGAGGGAGACCTTGATGGCTGCCTGCATTCCCTCCCACTCCAGCTCACCCCAGTCGACGTCGCTGTTGTCCTCCTCCTCTGCCGGTGCCGGGGCAGGCCCCGGTGCTGGTGCCGGCGCCGACAAGTGGAGGTCGGGTATCTCGGGGTCGGACGACACGCGCTCGCGCTCTTCATCGGAGTGGAACCACTCCGGCGGTGGCTCGTGCATGCCTCTAGGGAGGAAGAAGGAGCCGCGGTGCGTCTCATGCTCCGCGTCGATCACGGTGTCCTAGTATGGCGCCGAGATCGAGTAGAACGGGTCCGTGTGCTGCTCAAACGGCAGGTCCCTCCACTGCCGCTGGATGTACTCGAGGCGGGGCCTGCCGCTCAGCGCCGGCGCCACCGGCACCTTGACGACGTTGAGCACCCACCCCGGTGGGAGCTCAAAGCTGTCTAGCACCGGTATGTTGTGCCGGCGGTAGACCTCCACCTCCTCCTCCGACATCGTCGTCGCAGGGCGCATGGCGCGGGAAGAGCTGGCCGCGCCTGGTGGTGGTGCTCGGGATGAACTGCCCTGCTCGGGGCGGCGGTGCGGCTTGAAGAGGTCCGCCTCGCGCTGCGCTGCGAGGTGGCGCGCCTGGTTCCACTCCTCCTCCTCGCGACGCATCTCGCGGGCGAACGACTGGTTCATCATCCGGTCCTCTTGGAGGAGACGTTGCTGCTGGAGGTGCTCGTGGCGGCTCTCGGGTGACATGGCCGCGGCGGTGGCGGCGTTAGCGCGCTCGCGCCGAGCACGACGTTCGCGGCCATCTGCTGGCGGCGGAGAACCTACTCGGCGCTCTGCTCCGGTCGTGGCTTGCGGCTGCCTAGCATGGTGGCTAGGGTTTCTATGGGAGAGACGAGTTGTGAAGTGTTGTGTGGAGAGGAGAGGCGCGTCGGGCGTCGTTTTAAAGCCGACGGGGAGCGGAGGAGGCCGGTCGCCGCATTAACGCCGCCACCGGTACGTCTGCCACGCGCATTGACGCCGCCGACGACGCGTGCGCGCCACCACCTGACCTTCCAGTGCTGCGCTCAACCCGTCGCGTCGTCTGCGCCCGCCAGGGAACCGCTGCGGGCATATCTGCCACAATAAATCCGCCCCCGAATGTTGTGTCGCTGACGCGTCGCCCCCACCCGTCAGTTTGGACGAGGCGCGTGTTGCCGCGGTTGCCGCACGCCCTCTTGCGTCCCTAGAACCTGGGCGCGAATCGGGGTTGCCGGACGCTATATTGGACGTGTCGACAACATTTTCTATATTGGGCGCACCGCTGGGACGGTTTCGTGCCGGTGCGCCAAAACGCTATTGGGAGTCGAGTTGAGCGGCCGGTGAGATGCTCTAGTACATTACGCTCAGCAGCGCAATGCATGCATGCGGAAGCCGAACGGCAAGAGAAGACCCGGTCGGTCACCCTGCTGCTGCATCCATCATGGGCGGGCCGCCATGGGATTCTCTCTCCATCTCTCGCGTGATTCCTGAGGTTTCCGTATCCTATGCGTGTCGAACAACTGAGCTTTCAGCTTTCTACAGTACCTCTCCTGATCGCGATTTGACCGCTTCATGCGCGCGCAGGCGCACACACACACCCTCCCAACCTGTACATGCTCTGCCAACTCCAGTGATGTTCTGCGCTAATATTCCAGGCAGTGATGTTCTTCTGGGATGATGTATTTCTTCTATTGACCCTCATCTGCGGGCTAAACTGGAGCTCCCATCTTTTCCCTCATTTCCTGGACCTGGAGTAATATCTTTCTGTTCAAAATTTGACCACTTCATCTGCCAACTCCAGGTCGTCAGTCATGATGCGTAGTACTATCTAGCATCCTCGTCCTACGTCTGCACATCATCGATTTTGTGTGGCCGGACCAAGACCAGGTCGTGGGCGATCAATTATCTGCTAGCATTTCACGAATCATTAGTGCATCTCGGAGTAAAAGTGAGCTCAAGGTAGTGCAATCTCCTCACTATGCACGTTGGGCCTGGGGTTCTAGTTCTAGTTCTACTGAACCAACATCAATCAGAGTAAGCTTAATTAGAACGTACAGTACCATCCCAAAAGATTTGTACTTGATCGCACCTGGGACGACCGTCTTCAAGAACAAAACTTGCAAGTCGCAAGCAAGACGATTCTCCCCATCACTGTTAATTAGAAGAGGTATAGTGGACACAAGGACGGACATAGGACGAATGCTTCGACAGTCACGCGGGAGGCCTGCCATCTACGGCCGGTCTACCTGCTCTCCGGTGTCGTTGGATCACTCTTCTATATATTACACCGACCATATGTCTCTCTCCATGACTCCATCACCACAAAGCTAGTACCAACGACTGGCGCACACCCAACTGAACCATCTGCGGGCTACATCTCGTCCTTCCTGTCCTGCGGCGCGGCACTGCCTGCCATGGCGATCGCCACCGTGGCCCTGGCCTTCCTGGTCGCAGCGCTGCTTGCCGCTGCCGCGGAGACCACCCCCGTGACCAAATCCTGTGTCACCGGCAGCGCCGGCGCCTCCGTGAGCATCGGGTACGGCGGGGCCAGCGCCAGCGCCGGCGTTGGCGTGTCGCTCGGCGCCGACGGATACCGCTCCGACTGCCCCCTCGCCGAGGAGATCGTCCGCGCCGCCGTCGAGAGGGCCGTCGCCGCCGACCCCCGCATGGCTGCCTCCCTCCTCCGCCTCCACTTCCACGACTGCTTCGTCAACGTAAGTGATCTGATCATCAAAAAGAAGCCATCTTTAGTCCAATGATGCATGCAGGCGTGCCCCCGTCAACTATGAGCTTCTTGGTTTTTTCTGCCAGGGTTGCGACGGCTCGGTTCTTTGGACGACAAGCCCTTGTTCGTCGGGGAAAAGACAGCGGGACCGAACGCCAACTCTCTGAGGGGGTTCGAGGTCATCGACGCCATCAAGGCCGAGCTCGAGCAGGCGTGCCCGGAGACCGTCTCCTGTGCCGACGTCCTGGCCATCGCTGCGCGGGACTCCGTCGTGGCGGTAAGCACTTTTCTCGTGCAGTATCAAGTTTCGTGCAAATTTAGGTTCAAGTGTGTTACTGAAGACTAATCGGTCGCCGAGGCGCAGTCTGGCGGGCCGAGCTGGCAGGTGGAAGTCGGCCGGAAGGACAGCCGCACCGCGAACCTCCAGGCCGCCAACAGCAACCTCCCCGCGCCGACTTCCGGTGTCGCCACGCTTGTGCAGAAGTTCACCAATGTTGGCCTCTCCGCCAAGGACATGGTCGCCCTCTCAGGTAATCAATTTGGCTATCCAGTCCAGTCTCGTCTCTATACAGATGCATGCAATCTACTCCCTCCGTTCCTAAATGTAATATATGCTAATCATGACGCAAACATAGGCGCGCACACCATCGGCAAAGCTCGGTGCACGACGTTCAGCACGCGCATTGCCGGCGTCGGCGTCTCGGCCGGGTCCCCTGGGGACATGGGGTTCCTGCAGGAGCTGCAGCAGCTGTGCGCGCAGTCGGCAGGGTCGGCGCTGGCGCACCTGGATCTGGCCACGCCAGCCACCTTCGACAACCAGTACTACATCAACCTGCTCTCCGGCGACGGCCTGCTGCCGTCTGACCAGGCCCTGGTCTCTCCCGCTGGCGCAGACGACGTCGCGGCGCTCGTTGCCGACTACGCGTTCGACGCCTCACTCTTCTTCGACGACTTTGCGGCCTCCATGCTGAGGATGGGGAGGCTGGCGCCGGCCGGAGGCCGCGCCGCCGGTGAGGTCCGCCGCAACTGCCGTGTGGTGAACTAGCTTGCTAGCTAAGGTCGACTAAATAAGCAGAGAAAATAGAGATGTGATTTGGGTCTGCTGAGTGCCTTTCAGTTAGTTTGGGGCGTCCTGATTTAAGCTGGTAGATTCTAACTAGATGTATGATTGATGTATCCGATGATGTGCCGAATTCTGGGCGTGTGGAAATAATTAATCCGTGTTAAGGGTATTGACTCAGTAGTTTTATTGTGCTTTGCTCAGTCCTCAGTGTATTCACGTTGGCGAATGCGATGAGGTGAAGCTTCATCTTATTGTCCCTAAAATATATGGCGTATAAATTTTGTACTTTTTTGATGGTTTCTAAGTTTAACCAAATATATAGACAAATATGAAGTTTTATATTATCAATATCAATAGCAAGATCCACCATAAGATATATTTTTTTCAATGTATTTATCTAATATTAGTTGTTGTAAGTTTATCCGTCATGTATTTGGCGATGGAGGAAGTACAACTTTTTAAAAAGTTTTCATATTTACTTAGTTTAGTGTAAATTGTTCAGCTGTCCAGTTCAGAAGACTCTTTTAAACTTTTTCCCGAACTATACACTAGTACTTATGTTATCTTAGACAAAAGGTTATCTAAAGATATAAACGGTGAGACCCATTGGAGGCTCTCCAGCGATTTGGCCTTTCTGGCCGTCCGTACGTGGATCACCCCTGTAGCCCGAGGGCCCACCCGTCGGCCTCACGTTGCGCGTTTAATTGAGCCGCCACCGGCAACTTCTGAAGCAATTGAGGCTCCTGCTAGTGGTGAAGCTACCGCGAAAGAAGGTGTCGCTACTACTGATGACGCGCCCTCTACCGGGTCTCCTGAAGCTATCACCCGGGAGGTGGCTCTAGAGGACGGAACTGCTGCTGCAGCCGTCCAGAATAGAGAAGAAGTTCATCCACATATCGAGGACGTTACTGGTAAGGTCGCTGAGGGCCTCAAGGAGTCGCCGATAAAGCCGCTTGTCACTGATCCTGACTGCGGCCACATGTAGGGGCTGTACCCTCCTCCTCTTTGGAAAGATCCGCAAGTAACCGTGCTGAACAGTTGACGCAAGATATCCTTGCGTCTAACGACAAACATGCTGCCGAGCTACGCGACGCGTTGCTCCGTTTATCCACAGCTCATAAAGTAATAACCTAGTTGTTTCTTGTATCATATCATAAGTATCTCTAGCCCCAACGAATCGAGATTTTGCTTTGTGCAAAGTGAAAGCTTGATTCTTCATCCTTGTTTACCGCTTTTTCAATTGATAAAATTCTCATCTTGTAGCCCCTGAGGTTTCGTGGCGGCTTATCTTTCAAAGCCGGCATCAAGCTTAAATGACTTGCTTCTGTGAAATGATTTGCTGGAGGAATTGCAGGCCGTTCTGAACGAAAACAAAGCGCTAGAGCATAGCCTCCAACAGGCTCCTGCAGAGGTGGAGAAACTCCAAAGTCTTCTTGCTCAACGTGATGAAGATATAAAGAAGAAGAATCTGAGGATTGGGGAGCTCACTGATCATAACTATAATCTCACTGAACAAGCCAAGTCAGCCGAGCTGCGGCTGAAAAATGTTGAAGAGAAGACCCAACAGAGGATTGGTGATCAAGAACGCCAAATCCGCGCCCAAAAAGGATGCCATTGCGGAAGTTAATGAGGACGCGCGGCTTAAGGCTGTCAAGATTGATCAGCTGGAGAAAGAACTGGCCAAGCAGACCAAAGAGCTCAAGAATTTTTTTGACTCCGCCAATCTTGTCCACGGTCTTGTTTGCATCATGACCCAAGACCTTTCTGGTAAATTTTCGTAAATAATCTTTATGCTTCTCACTTGTAATGAGTGCCTGTACAAATATATTGATCATTGACCATTATCCTGCAGGTGAAGACTCCCCTCTCCTTCGTGGGCGCACACAGGAGCAGCTCAGCCACATCCGCGAGTTCGTGCAGAAGACTTGCAAGGCCACGAAGCAACTTGCCGCGAAACTCCTTCCTTCCAAGCCTGTGTCGTCCACTGGTGATGGCTTGTTGAAGAGATTATCCAAGGCGGCTCATTATGTTGCTGATTGGAAGGAGTCCTCTGCCCGTGCTGGGGCTCATGTTGTTGCTTTGGCCAAGACATATTACCCCACTTTCGATGCTGCGAAGGTGTCTCAAGGCAGGCCGCAGAAAAAAGCAGACGGCACAGAGTTTAAACCAGATGAATATCTTGCTACCTGGAAGAGCATGCGCGGGTATGGTACCCAGCTTGTTGATGGAGTAGATCTGGCCACTTATCAGGGGAAATATCATCTTGATGGTAAGAAATTTGAAAAGCTGCCCTCAACTTCAGCTGGGTCGGCTATTTCTCAAGGCACGAGCTCTCCCCCAGGTGCGACGAGCTCATCTGCCGCTGTGCCCGCAGCCGTTTATTTGCCAAGCGAGCCTGCGACTGTTGCTCTTGCTGCCAAGTCCGGTAAGCCGCCGGTGCCTCCATACCACAAGCAGAAAGCTGGGAAAAAATGATATAAAACATTGTTGCAATTATTCAGCTCTGAGTTGCTTGTAATAACTTATGAGTTGTTCTTGATACACTGATCAATGTTTGGTACTCTTATTAGTACGAAGTGATGACCTATAGTTGGGTCCTTTTGATTTGTCTCAATTTATTCCTTGCTCAGGCCCTTGCGTGGCTCAATATTTCTTAGGGTAACATGCGTGTTCAGGGTCGAGAGCGTCCATGATAGGCAATCAAACTCGATTGACACCGCACCCCCAATACTTTGGTCACATAAAGCAAGTCGCATCCGAGTAAGGTTGAATATAATCAAGAAAAAAAAGCCACTAATTTGTCGATTCCAAGGTAACAAGCCGAGCTCGCAAAGCGTCAAAGCCCCCAAGGAACCAATGATAAATAAAATAAAAGACTCAGCGACTCAATTGATAATTTGAGGCGAAACGACAGCCTTCTGCATAGCAGAGGTGCCGGCTTTATTTCATAATCATATATTTGATACAACTTTTGTGAGACGATCGCGCCTAGGTGGCGATCAATTTTTGATACATATCGCGAGTTTTTATTCCTCGCTGAAGAGATGATGCATGACCTGGTTGTCATTATTTTTGATATTTGAACCCTGAGTGGTTCGAAACTGATACGATACTAGAACCCTGAGTGGTTCGTTTTGAGTCGCGTGACGCGACTCATGATATAGTGCGGCTTATAAAGGACCGCCTTAAGGACACTTAGTTGCCCTTCCTATTTTTTTTGCTGTTCTGCGGCTTTTGCCTTTCTTGCCTCCCGATTGGCTGTTAACTTGAGCCGCAGGTCTGGCAAGTGTCTTTTAGCTTCCACGATGTCATTAAAACTTTGTTGAGGTTCATGGACTGGTAGGCCTTCTGCGATGCAGGATGCTTTCGCCATGGCCTTGTCGCCTTCTTCACATTCCATTGCTATGTTTCTGTCACCTTCAATTGTGATAACTCCATGGGGGCCTGGCATTTTGAGCTTCAGATACACGTAGCACGGCCTTGCCATGAATCTTGCAAACGCCGCTCTGCCAAACAATGCGTGGTATGGGCTCTGAAAATCTACCACTTCAAACCAGATGTACTCGCTTCGAAAATTGATGTGTGTTCCAAAGGCGACTTTCAAGTTGATCCGCCCCAAGGGCTATGCAGATATCCCGGGCACTACTCCATGGAACGTTTTCCTTGATGGTTGCAACTGTTTCTCCTGCAGGTGCATCCTTTTGAAGGTCACGTAATACAGTATGTTAATGCTGCTGCTTCCGTCCATCAATACTTTGCTTAGCTTGTACCCTGCGACTTGAGGTGCGACCACTAACGCGAGCTTGCCTGCTTCGTTTATTTCTTCTGGATGGCCTTCCCTGCTCCAGACAATTGGTTGCTCTGACCATTTCTACCACTGTGGTATAGCTGGCACTACGGCATTGACGGCTTGATTATGCCGTCGTAGCTTTTGTTCTCTTTTTGATGTGTTAACCACTATTGTGTGGTATTGTTCCAGCTGCTTTGGGAAATGCGGCTGATCTGCTGGTAGATTTGGAGCCGCATTGTTATTTCCTCCGCCGTGATCACCCCCTCCATTCGTCTGGTGGCCGTTGTTCCCATTGAGCGAAGGTCCTTCCTTCCACTTCCTATAGTGGTAGCATTGCGCTTTTGTGTGTGCGGCTGGCCGTCCATCTTTTCCTATGTGAATATCACAGGGACGGTTAAAGACCTCTTCAAGATTTACTAGATGGAAGTTCCGTCCTTTGCCATTGTTGTGCTTGAAACGAGTGTTGGTATTTGCGACCAACCCGGAATTTCCTTCCTCATTCTTGCGTTTGTTATGACTCGCACTGTTGTTGTTGTTTTGTTGCTGCTGAGGCTTGTTATTACTCTTCTTTCCTTTGCCAGTAGCTTCATCCTCTTCACCGTCCGATGCATCTTTTGTCTTGTCTGAGCCGGCGTACTTATTAGCCGCGACCATTAGCTCGCTGAGACTTTTGACTTTGTCTTTCATGCGGCCTAACTTATGAATTAGTGGCTCGAACTTGCAATTCTTCTCCATGACTAAGACGGCTGAACTGGCTGGTATGCTGTCCGAAGAGTGTATGATTTCTGCTACCCTTCTCATCCAATGGCGACTTGACTCGCCCTCCTTCTGGACGCAACGCTCGAGATCCTCTATGCTGCAGAGCCGTTTGCATGTCCCCTGGAAATTCTTGATGAAAGCCTCCTTCATCTCATCCCAGGAGTTTATCGAATTGGGTGGTAGGTTCTGAAGCCAGATGTGAGCAGCGCCTTCCAGCATCATGTTTAGGTATTGGGCGCATATTTCCTCGGACGCGTTGGGAATTCTCATGCCCATCTCATAATTGTTCAGTCGGGTGGTGGGATCCATGCTGGCGTTATAGTTTGCGATTTTGCGGGGTCCTTTAAAATCTGCTGGAAACGGCTCAGACCTGATCCGCTCGCTAAAACAAACCGGCCCCTTGAGTCACGTTGATAGGTTGGATGGGACTGGCCTTCCAGGTGGATTACTGACCATCTTTTGTTGTGCTACTCCTGCCCCAGTGGCAACAGGTTGAGCCTGCTGCGGCTGAGGCTGCTCATGTACCGCTGGCTGATTCTGATCTTTCTCTCTTTGGCGCCGGGCTGAACTTGAGGTCGTGGCCTGTGGCGATTCAGCGTGGATACTTCTTTCTGCCGTAGCCCTACTGTTGTACGGGGTGGAGTGTAGCCGTCCCGCGTGTTCAGACATATTTGCTTGATATACGACCGCTGTGCTTAGCATCTCAATGGCGCGTCGCGCTTCCCGGTCGATCGGTGTATTTCCTACCGGCATTAGCCTAGCCAAGATATTGGTGACCGCATAGACATTGTCTACTAGACTGACATAATGCCCTGCGGCGTGTGAAACCTTGGAGGCTGAATTGGGGGTTGAGTCGGTTGTGGCTGCACGAATACGGGAGGTAACGGTGGCGGCAGCATGTTTGTCCTGTTGTTTGCCTGGATCATTTCCTTGGATCCTGGAGCTTCCGCGGCTCTTGGTGCTGCGAACGAGGGAACAGGGGCCGCGATTTCTGGCGCTGCGACTGTCCGGGCCGCGATAGCGGCGACTGATGGAGCCGCGACTATCCGAGTTGTGACTGATGGGGTCGCGGCTGGTGGAACCGCGACCGCTGGGGCTGCGTCTGTGGGCCCCGCGGGGGTTGATTGAAATAACACCGTGGGATCCACAGTGTTGGTGCTTGGTTGCAGGCGACTTGCCTGACGCCTGTGAGGCAGGGTGCTAATTTCGTCTTGTTGCGATTGCATGAGGGCGGCGTCGGCTGTGAGCCGCTGCTGTTCTTGTTGGAGCCGCTGGTCTTCCCGCATCAATCTGCCTCGCTCATCTACTATCCTATGGACTTCATCGTAAAGCCCAATCCTTGCGGCTTCGATTTCGGATGCTCTTGCTGCTACGTTTACCGCCGATATTGGTGTGAATAGCGGGCTACCGTGTGATAAAGTATGCCCCGCGGCTTGTGTGGCGACAGCCTCCATGTTCGTAGCCGCTCTCTGTACTGTTTCTTCCACAACTAGGGCCCTTGGTGGGGCAACCCCAGGCACGACTCCTGACGCTGCGACTCCTGGGGAAGCTGTGGCAGACACTGCGTTCCCTAGATTGGGTACATCGAATTCTGGGACCGCAGGTGCAGCTTTTTCTACGGCTTCTGGTACTGTGGGAGCCAGACTGCCAGGTGGAATGCCTAACCCCTCTCCTGCTTCCACCGTTCTGTAGATGCCTTCCGTGCGCTGATCGCCCATGGATGGCGAGCTGTTGGCTTCGTGATTCCTGCCCAACCTTTCCTCGAGCAAAAACTCGATGGATTGGGCTTCCTCCTCTCCAAGGTGCAACTGCTCATTATTGGTGGAATCCTCTTCTTCATCTATGGTTATGGCGACTCCTTCCTCCGAGTCGCCCTCATGGCACGAGCTTTCTGATCCGCTACTGATGAAGCCGACGAAGACGTGGATAGATCCAAATGGGATGACGTGGCCGGTCTCCAAGTAATCTGCTTCCGGCCCCTCATCTGAGTCATCGATTGGAGGTACGCCGTTGACCATCTTGATTTGGCCAACGACGAGATCTTCAACTCCCGACATTGATCCTGCGCGGAACGTGACGCTTTTGGCCGCGGGCCCCACGGTGGGCGCCAACTGTCGTGGGTTTATCTCGGCAGATGTCATAGTAATGACTTCGTAGGTGTGGGATTTGCGTGAGTCAAGCATCTCCGAGCTTAAGATCGTAGGGCACGAGGAAGACAATGTTTACCAAGGTTCGGCCCCTCGATGCGAGGTAAAGACCTACTTCCTGCCTATCCTAGATTGAAATTGATGTGTATATGGTGTTACAAGGGTTGCGATCCGCTGAGCCGAATCGCCTCTAGTTTTAGGGTTTGGAACTTGAGAGATTGGGGTTCTACGCCATGCGAGTCCTCCTTATATACACAGAGACCCGCTAGGTTACAAGGAAAGCTTCCCCTTCTAGGAAAGCGTAAACTTTGTGTCTTCCAAGCCAAGTTATCTCTGATCTTCTAGATCCTTCCCCAGGTACGTCGTGATCTTCGGTCGGCCCATCCTTGTGTAAGCCCATCAGTGGTGCGTCCGTGAACTCATCATAAGCCGTCTTCCACTAACGGGCTGCGGATTAATCCATTAAGTATTCCCCCGACAGCAGGTGCAGCGCCCGGCGCGATGCCCAAGCCATTGACAAGACCAGACTCGCCGTCACCCCGGCTCTGGTGGGACGGGCGGCATGGAGGACAGCGCGGTGACGCGCTGCCACGAAGGCGACCAGCGGGCGCCATATGGGCTTGGGCGCGACGCGTGCCCTGCCTCGGTGGCGCGTCACGGCATGACCACTTGTGGTGTCCCCTTGGCATATAAAAGGAGGCCCTTGGTCATTGGGGAGGAGAGGCCACCATTGCTAGTCAACACTTGGAGCTTTTCACTTAGACTCGGGGGCTGGAAGAACAACACCCCGGGAACCCCTGGACGTGTTCTTCCCCAGCTCGTGAGAGTAGTGTCGCTCTAGTTGGCATCCCACTGTAAATCATCACATCAATCCAGACAAGCAGGACGTAGGGTGTTACGCGGCAACGCGGCCTGAACCTGGGTAAATCTTTGTGTGCTTGTGTTTCAGCTCGGGAACTGAATTCGGAGCACCTCGCGCCCTCCTATCGAACAAACAGGGGGTGCCTGGCATCCCCGGTGTCCGCGTTCCGATACGCGACACATGACGTCCCCGCTCTTAAGCCGGCAGGTGTTCCCCGTCGTTATGAAAGAAGAAACGTGTTCGCTAAGGGTAACCGGTCGCGTCGCCGATGCCGTTGTTGGTTGGGAAATGCGGTACATAATTGTTTTTGGCAGATGGGTTTACTTGCCGGTTGGGTAAAAGACACTTTTCAGTGATGCATGCTTATCATTCATATGGAAGACCATTAGTACATAAACGCGCACACAAAACTGGAGAGGATCCAGAACAAATCAACTCCTTGAAAAGCACACGCACAACCTCTAGAAATTTTAAGTGCATGTGATCTTGCGGCAAGATTCCACCGATATGAGATGTTCATGGTTACTAAGTCGCTCAAACTACAATGAGACGATCTTGAGGACTATTATACCCAGCTAATTTCCAATACTTCCTAGCAATCTCAAACCCTAGGCGAGCATCCAAAGCAGCATACCTTATTTGTTCGGCGCTCAGTGGAACTTCGTCCCAGCCTTCTTGTCTGATTGATTGTACGGTAACGTCAGATCTATTACGTCGTTTATCCTTCTTCAAAAGGTTCGTCCCAATATAAACATTGGCAAGATCATAGAGAGTCGGAGGAAATTTTTTTCGTTGGGTTCCGGATCGTCGTCTGGAGGTCCCGCATGCTGCCAATGCCAATCCCGTACCATTTCAGCATAGCCACATCGTTGTTGATGGCCGCGCCGCAGAAGATGATTTCCTTGTCCCTGAGAAATTCCCTGAGGAGATCCGGTACTCCATCGGCTCTGCTTATCTGGAAGGCTAAATTTTCGTACGCCACGGAGAGTTGAAGGACAGCGGCGTGTCGCTTCTTCTCGGCTGGGAGATACTTCTGTTTTACATTCTTCGGAGCGTCGGTGTACTCGCAGTCCAGGCCAACACACTTCACCGGTGCGTTGTCGAGGAACATCTCCTTGACGCGACGGATCCACTTCTCCACTCTTGCTGCACGCTGAGTGAATGTCACCTTGAAGTACATGTCTTGCTCCTCGAAGTGGTAGATGCGGGAGTTTTCGGTTCGCGGCATTGGGATGGAGGCGAGAGAGGGAATGGGATGCAGAGAGGATGTGGCTGTGTGTTCTTGCTGGCGGATCGACTGTGTGGTCGTTTGGATGTACTATGTACATTATATAGCGGTTGTAGATAAGTGCGAACGGCTTAAAGGTTGAGCCGGTATGAACGCTTCCAGGTTTTGCGGTGTGGACACGTAGAGGTTTTACAGTTGATTGTTGCCATGGTAATTCAAAGCGTGAGGGAATCAGGCGCATAAATTATTGATTTTCCGAATCTCGAGAGCGGTGCATCTTCCCGGAAGAGGTCTTTTATGGTACTGTTTTGTGATTAAGGGTTGGAAATATAAACGATTCGACGGCGAGACCCGAGTAGACCACCGCTGCGGACCACATGACAGAGTCCCATCTGTGCCAGTGAAAGCCTCCGTTGCCATTCCACCGTGGTTAGACAGAAGATCACGGTCTGCAAGAAGATGACGGCGGTGCGGTATGCTGAACTGGAGGTAGAGAAACCTGTGACCATTCCACGTGAGACTGCGGCCTTTGACGAAAAAGAGGCCGAGCTATCGGACACGGCGGTTTTATTTTAAAAAATGATGTACGATTGTTTGTGTGTATTATTTGTTTAATTTGGTCATTGGTTTTACACATGGATATAATTATTTCTACCCGTTGATTATTAGCACTGCGTATGGCGTGTCGTCAAAACAGGGCTCAGGGGGTCGTGCGCCAAGGCGCACCCCTAAATCTAGTTGAAGTAAGATAGCATACACGTTGGCAATTGATGAGCCGGTAGAGACACACAAAAGTTAGATACAAGCCATCATCGTTTTATATTTAACAAAATGTCGAAACAAGTTGATCAAAAATAGAACGGTGATTGAGAAAAAGCGGAAGAGATGAAGCTAAAAAACGGACTGTGTAGTTTAGAGAGACTACAATGTCTTAGGGGCTGTTTGTTAGAGCTTTAGCTTCCGCTTTTGCCTTCCAAAAGTCGAAGCGGAAACAAACGACTGACTATTGAAAAGCGCTTGTGAAAAGCGCTCGCCGGAAATGCACTGATCGAGCCAGGCAAAGCGGAAGCAGCCCAAGAGCAGCTTCCCGTAGCTTCCCTCAGCTTTCCACTCAAGAAGCGAAACGTTATTTGTTACTGCCCATTCCTTTGCTCTAAATTACGAGCATACTGCCACCCACTGCCACCGTGAGGTGAAACGAGCATACTTTGCCTCACACGTGCATGCATGACCTCGAACGAACGTGCGCGAGCTGGAGCCACAGTGTACTTTCCCGTTAAAAAAAATTCCGGTGTAATTTGCTTCACATGGGGATGGTGTGTACAGGTCAAAACACAAATTTTATCTCACATAAATATATAGTTGGGTTCGAAATAATCTGTACACGAAATATGTGTGCGTCGACTAATAGTTTCCATTCCCTAATCGGTTTCGAGTTTTGTGAACTGTAGCTTCCCAATTTTGGATCGAACTTTGCACATTTTTTAGCAAATTTTGTCAAATTCGTCGTACTTGTTCGCCCATTTGAAATTTTCATTTCACGAGTAGATATATCTCTTTGTTTTCCACAAGTTTCGTATTGTAATTTTGAGTTCATATGGAGAAGCCTTGTAATATATTTGTTGGACAACCTCGCATGATCACATAAATAGATAAACTGAGATGATTTAGCTATCTAAACATTGTAATAATGAATTAAATAAGTCAAAAACAATTGTTTCGCTTCAAATCGGCACTTATATAACATCTTCAGCATTCAGGGGCATTCCAGACATTTAACCCAAAAAACCAACAGCTACAGCTGTCAACAACACTCCTGCCAAACATCAAATCTCTGCTTCCAACAGCTGCTTCTCACAGCTGCTTTTCCACAGCTCAACAGCTACAACTGCTTCTCAAAAGCTGCAGACCAAACAAACAGACCCTTAGTGTGTTTTCACATATCAAGATCCTTACAAATAACCTACTGCACAAGTATGTTAGTGACGAAAGGAAGAAGTAAATGAACTTAACTGAAATTTGAATGCAAAACCTCGTGCCGCAGCCACACATGCGCTAGCCACTACATACCAAATCGACTCATGTTACATACTTAGAGCTTTGCTTTATTATACACCCAGGATAACAATAAATCTAGAATTATTAGATGTACTACGAGGCTACAAATCGATCTGGCTTGCTTGCTGTGTTCTTGAGTTTTCTATATAATGATTGCATCAACTTTTTTTCGAAATGGGGAACGAAGTCCCGGTCTCTGCATCGAAACGGTACACACGCATTTTTATTGCAAAGTTTAGAAAGATATAAAATAAAAAAATCGGAGACCATATGCCTCGCGATAGAACCTCCACCAGACTACCATTAACGCTATGTAAAAGACAAAAATAAAAAGAAAATACACAATTTCTAGGCAAAACTTTGAAGAAGGAAAAGTCGCACTTACGTCCCTCATGACGAGTCCAACCTTAGGTCAACCCGAGATTTTCATACCCAAAGACGAGGTTTGAGTCACCACCTTCAGCAAGGGCACGACGCAAACACACGTCAACATTGCCAAAGATGTTTCCACCGAAGTGCGCAAACTCAAAATTGAAGCATGTACCATCATCACTTGTACAGCAAACGCCCCATCGCTGACCAGATGCCACTGGAGGAGAAACTGGAAGCCGATGACGTCCCATACCGCCACCTCTCCAGCCAATATCGCATCAGTTTCGCCCGAGCAGTAACATGCATGACTTGACATCGTGGAGGAAACATCGTGCGTAGCTCCTGCCAGGATCAAGTATCAGCTAAACTTGAAGCGGCTCACCACATCCATTATGAGGTTGGTCAAGCGAGTCAGCCCTAGAAATGCCGGAGTGCATTCGCAGTGGTGAGCCTCTACACGCCAGCAACCCTCTAAGGACGTTGAAACCTTCACCAACTAACAATGCAAGAAACATCTCCCGGAGGCGGCCTATACCCTCTTCAACGAGTCCATCTCCAATCTCTCGGGCAGCAACAACGCCGACATGGAACTCAGCCATGATGCACCCAAGTGTCCACTCTTGTGTCGTACTCCATCTTTGTGACCACATGAGGAGCTTCACAACATCAGCAAGGGCAACCTCTAGCGTGGTGGTGCACACGTTAAAGTGCGACATCTTGAAGTTGCGGATCTTGAGGTTGCCCTGGCCATCGATGAGGACATTGTCTTCCTTGAGGTTGCGTTTCACACCAGAAGCTGATCCCCAGTGCTGCCACCCCGTTCGTCTGCAATTCCGTATGTGCCTCTCGCCCTAGCCCTAATTGTCCAATTGGGCAATCCCCTTCATTTTTCAAGTGCCAAAAACAACAGGTATTAGTCTTAGACATTTAGATCTAGTAATTTACTTCTGTAGTTATTTCAGTGTGTTAGTTTGAGCAATTTGTCTCGCAAAATCACAAATTTCGATTTAGTTAGGTCACTAGGAATTCATGAAACCAATGTGTATATACTGTATATCAATATTTTCTCGATGAAATGATTTGTGTATCTCTAATCAGCTGTCTCTAATGCAATTCATTGGTATTTATTAAATTGCAGAGGAGATTCAGTTTAATCATGGATTGCTATGTACTAAAAAGGAAAGCTCCATCGGGCCCTTTGCCTCCACCGGATATGAATTGGGAAGAGGAGATTCAGTTTGATCCCGGCAAAATAAAATGTATAGATAAGTACCGTCCTAATCAAAAGGATGTGGTAAGAATAAAAATACTTGGCTAATGGGCCTTGCCAACCTCGCACTTATGATTTTCCATTTAGAGTGATTGCGGACAAGAACAAAAGGTTTAGTCCAGCATGTTTTGATGATTATGGTATCTGAATCGAGTATAGTGAGTCCAAGGATAAAGCATATTGCTTTTGCTGCTTCTTGTTTAGTGGCCGCAATAATAAAAGGGCTGGTTATGATACATTTGTTGTGAAAGGATGGAATAGTTGGAACAAGGTTGCCAGACTAAAGGAACATGTTGGTGGTATTGATAGTGTTCACAACCAGGCAATGAAAGATTGTGATGCTTTATGAAAACAAGAGCAACACATTGATGTAGCTTTGCAAAGATCAAGCGAGGCTGCCAAGATTGCTTATTTTACTCGTGTAAATGGCTCAGTTGATGTTGCTAGATTGTTGCTGAAACAAGGCTTATCCTTTCGTGGTCATGACGAGTTTAAGACTTCTTTCAATAAGGGTAACTTAATAGAAACCCATGATTTGTTAGCAGTGCATGATCTGGAATTACGCAAGGCTCTAAGTGTTGATGGTGCAAGCAAATCTATTATGTTTAGTCCTGAAGTTCAGAAAGATATTGCTAGTTTTTTGCAAAGGAAATATTGAAGTCTATTCTTCAAGAAATTGGACATGGTGTGTTCTGCTTGCTTGTTGATGAGTCTAGAGATGTCTCATGGAAAGAACATATTGCAGTGGTGTTGCGCTATGTTGATAGTTGTGGTATAGTGAAAGAGAGCTTTGTTGGTCTTGTTCATGTTAAAGAGACAACTTCTGCCTACCTCAAGTATTTAATTGATTCTCTGTTTGCAACATACAAGCTGAGCTACAAGCAAGTTAGAGGTAAAGGTTATGATGGTGCTAGTAACATGCGAGGTGAATTCAATGGCTTTAAATCATTGATCTTGGGAGAAAGTAGCATGACTTACTATGTCCATTGTTTTGCTCACCAGCTTCAGCTAGTTTTTGTGGATGTAGTAAGGAACCATCGAGGCGTTAGTAATTTCTTTGGAATGATTTCTACCTTGTTGAATGTGGTGGGTGGATCTGCTAAGCAGAGGGACATGATCCGAGATATTAATCTCGAAGAAGTGAGTAAGGCCTTAGTTTGTGGCAACTTGAAACCGAGAAAGGACTAAACCAAGAGCAATCGCTTAAAAGGCAGAGGACACTCGTTGGAGCGCTCATTGTAAAACACTTCAGAGCTTGGTCGACTTGTTCCCAACAATTGTCAAAGTGTTAAAATTTGTGGAAGAGGAGGACAAGGATAGAAAAACAGAGATCAAGCATTGGGTCTTTTAGTGTACTTTCAATCATTCGATTATGTGTTCTATTTGCAGCTCATGTTTACAAATTCTGATAGTAACAAACATCTTGTCACAAACACTACAGCGTAAGGATCAAGACATAGTGAACGCTATCCATTATGTCAAATCAACAAGAAGTCACTTGGTTGAGCTTAGAGGACAAGGATGGCAACCTCTCCTTGATAAAGTGTTTGCATTTTGTGATAAACATGATCTAGCCAAGTTGGAAATGGAAGAAGCCTATGTTAACCCAAAGAACAAAAGGCAAAGAACTGGAATTACCAACCATCACCATTTTCAGGTGGATTGTTTCAATGACGTCCTTGATTGGCTAGTTCAAGAGCATGATGGTCGATTCAACGATACAACCTCTAACCTACTTGTTTGGTCCACATCTTTAAGTCCAAAGGACTCACTCCATTATTTTAATCCAGAGAATTTGACGAGTTTGGTCAAACTCAACCCCAAGAACTTTGATTCTGGAGAACTTAGGGACCTTAGTCATCATCTTTGTCTCTACATTGCAGATTCCAATCTGATGAGAGATTCTCCAATTTACAAACATTTGTTGAGCTTTCCCAAATATTGGTTGAAACAAGAAAACATTTATGCTATCCTTTGGTTTACCGGCTTTTGAAGCTAGTATTAGTAATGTCTTTTGCCACTGCCACAGTTGAGAGATGCTTTTTGGCAATGAAGATTGTGAAAACTTATTTATGCAATCGCCTCAATGACGAAAGTTTGAGTGATGATCTTATTTGTTATGTGGAGATGGAAGAAATGAAGATAGTCACTAATGATCAGGTGGTTGATCGTTTCATGAAATTGAGAGGTCGCAAATTCTAATGTAAAGGTAGCATGTCCACTTGATTAATTTAATTTGTTCATTCTTCTATTTTGAGTTCTTGCCGAAGTTTCTCTATACTCTATTCTATTTCTATTTTATAAGTTTGTGGACAGCTCGATGGTGTTTTTTGTCAAGCTGCGGTGCTGCTAGTGGTGGATAAGGACATATTTTGTTAGCCAATGTCATCTTTAATTTTTCCATTTTACCATAGTTAACCAATATTGTCAAATATCAATGGATTATCCATTTTTATTAGCACTGTTATCGCCATTTCTCTATTATTATACATATCTGATTGACTCGTGTTTTCTGGAGAATTATATATGGTCAAAACTGGTGCATACTTTAAAATTTGGTATACTGTTGCTTAGAAAATTTGTACACTGTCATGCGCCTTGTAAAGTTGTGCACCTTGGAGTCGTTTGCTGTAGCTCCACCGCTGGCGTTTCATGAGACTGAGCTTGTGCATCGCCATGGTGTAGTCTAGGAGCTGTCGTATGAGCGGGGGCGCCTCCGCCTCGGGTAATGACTGCCCGACGTCGCACTCCCACATGTGTGTGGGTTATTTGTGTATAATAAAATAACATTCTATGTGTTTGAATCGGTTTTTAGTGGCTAGCACGAGCGTGGGGCTGTAGCACGGGGTCCTAAGCTCGAATCCCCACCAATGCATGTGAGTTCTATCTTCCGTCTAGGTAGATAGCACGGGGTCCTAAGCTTGAATCTCCACCAATGCATGTAAGTCCAAATGTGCGGGACAGAAGGCTAAACTAGAAACCTATTTTGTTGCAACACTTCTGTTTGCGCTTGAGAGATTTAAGAAACAAATTCTACCACAAATCTAAGAAAAGTAAACAAATATTTATCCACCAATCAATGTGTGTGATGTAATATTGATCACATGTCTTATATTTTTTTGTTCTTAAATACCTAATTATCCTAGTGGAGTGTTTTATGTTCTTATAATTTGTATATCGCAAGATAGTTCTTGAGTGCATGAGGTGTCACTAAATGTACATTACAGATTTAATTTTTTTTTCATTAATTTTTTTAAAAACTAGCAAATGCACATGAGTGGTTTAAAGATGCGAACATTCGTACCATGGGCGAACCTACAACAAAAAAATTATCAGGTGTCAACCATCCATGTACATATGGACACATATTGAGTTATTGCTCATGCTCACGCACTACAAGAAGACCCCCTCTACAGCAACACATTGATGCGTATCTAAATGATCATATAGGCATTGCTAGACACTTTACCAACGAATATAAATGTGTTGCCTTATCTGGCGTTGCAAGGGCATAGTGCAACACATATACGTGCGTTGGTAACCAGTGGGATAGGAGTTGCAAAGTAGATACAGAATCGAAGCAACAACTATATGCGTTGGTAGAGGCATCCTACATGTATTGAAAATTTTGATACAGGATATATTATTTTCTTGGGTTGATGCGTTGATATCCCTGGAAGATGGTAGATTTTTTTTCTCCCGGACAGAATATAGTTCATATGAGACATACCGCAGCACACACAAATTGTAGAATATGAAGGCATCACATCATAAATAATTCAAAATTTATTACCGGGACACCATTCCATACATGAAAATTATTTCAAGAGTAGACAATTTACAATCTTTGCATCATAAACATGATATTCTACCTACTCCAAATTTTTCCATAAACGGATATTATGTGAAGAGCGAACAATTTACAATCTTGCATCAAAATATGATATTCTCCCGAGTCCTCTATATCTTGCCTAGCATGTTCATAGCTGATATCCGACTATCACAAAGTCTTGCTGATGCTTGGGACCTGCAAACACAAGTTCATTTTCAGCATCAGAGTGGCAAAATACAGTGTGAAGGGTAAAGTGAATTCTACTAAATACTTGCTTAAAACTTTGTCGGTATATAATCACCAAGGTACCACGCTAAAGCTAAGTCAGCATGCAAGATAATTTTGCTATCATGTGCATTTGAAAATAGCTCATCAGACCCACAAGTCATAGTGGTTACCACATAGATGGAAAAAAACAAAAGAAAATTTGAATAAGAATTAATCACAACGGGATCTGAACAAATCCATCAAACAGAAGATAAATCATTCAATTAACTAGAGAGTCCATCTAACAATAGATCAAAATATTAATCAACTAATTGATAGAAATCACTGTATTGCAATTTACAGAGGTAAACAGTTCACGCATAGTGGCAGATACAGGATCTGAGGTTGGCAGGGCGAACATTTAAGGCTTAAACTATTTAAGACCCAAAAAAGAAGTGCACTACTTAACGTGTCGCTTGAAACTCTCATGGATTGCTGTGATGTGATCCTAAAATTGTACATATGTAAGCATAACAAGGGTATGTCCTTACAAAATGCATTAATCATTCAAACCCAGCCTTCTCTAAGTCGTCGTATCATTTTGTATGTCCTTACTAGGAACTGAGCCTACATTAGAGGTGGGTGTTCAGTCATGAGTCATGACCAAAATTTATCTTCCAAAAATGAAGATCAAAATGTACTTGTCAAATTTACTAAACGAAAAATTCGGGTACCATATAATTCGGGTTTGGTTTCGGTCAAGATCGAGCAGCGTGGAAAGGTGAATATATGTTCAAGATAGCGATCGACTGCATGCAGGTGTGCTCGAACTTGTTGTCGTTGTCGGTGTTGCGTCCTCCACACTAACATATATTTGTAGTCCCTCGTCGGCTCGTTGTGTTGAGATTCAACCCTAACTTTCGACTAACTCGTGCGGATAGTAGCCTGTGCTTCAAACTCGAAGAACAACAACAGGTGGCAGCCTGATGGGCATGCATCAGTGGGAAGAAGGTAGCGTGCTAGTAATAGGCGGGTTTCGACTGGCCGTGGCCTTAGTGGGCAACGAGGTAGCGGAGCATGGCATTTAGCAGGGCGGAGACTACCATGGCTACCAAGAGGACGAGAAGGTGGTGGGAGGAGACGAAAGAGCGAAGTAGCACGTCGTGTGAGACAACATCGGCGTTGCGAGGCTAGGGTTTCCTATGGCTAGGGTGTAGGGACCGGGGAGAATCAGTGTGGAATGCGAACTAGAGAGTGGGGAAATGCATCTAGTCGATTGGGTGGGTAGGCGAAGATGTGTCAATAGTACGTTGGCCTACTACCACGCCTAGAGGCGAGAGACAGAGAGAAGACCTAAGCATGTACTGGACATGACGACCATACGAAGCAAGGGACATTTGGCGAGGTAATCGGTAAAAGTGATATTGATGATGCATGATTAGTAAGTTTGCATCTAAATATATCAAAACAAACTTTTATATAAATTATTTGATATCAATATTAATTCTTCTACACGTTAAATATTGCTATTCTTCTGAGCGTTTGTATTAAGGGTACCAGATTCTAATTTCACTCTCGGTTCCATAAACCTCAGGACCGTGCATGAACCAACCATTTTGTTAGAAGCCCATATTGAAACAGATCTGAGAAAATACCCGTGGCTCATGTGGCCTAGCTAGGCACATATTGGCAAGATTATGCATTTTGGAACATGAAGTGGGCTCCCTTTTTGGTCTCCAGTGTCGTTAGGTACTACTCACTCTGTTCCGAAGTATAAGATGATTTAACTTTTTTTAAATTGCATGTATCTAGACATGTTCCAGAGTGTGGATTCGGTCATTTTTGTCTCTATCTAATTCATTGTGAAACATCAATAACATCCAATAATTCAGAATGGACGGAGTAGTGATTTGCCGTGAGCAACATACCAGTACTATTTAGCTAGTAGCATTAAATTGGGAGCGAATATTATTTTTTATGAAAACATACGGCACAGATACGTGTCTTTGTTAAGATGTATAAGAAGAAATCACTCCCTCTGTTTTTATTTAATTTTCGTTTTGCGTTTAGTCAAAGTCAAATTTTATCAAATTTGACCAAATATGTAGATAAAAATATCAACATCTACAATATAAAATGTTATAAACGATAGCAAAAAAAAGACGAAGAGCGGAACGATCAAACCAAAGGGGACACGAGATTTTAACGTGGAAAACCTCTCCAAACAAAGGAGAGGAAAAAACCACGGGCGCCAGCCAGCAATACTTCACTATAATCGGGTGAGGTTACAAACGCCGTGGGTTTACAATGTATGGCTTACCCCAACCGGCGGCTTACAAGATGTTTATATGGTGGCATAAAATCCTAGGTCGGCTGCAGTCCGACCCGGAAACGATCCGTACCGTACCGCGGGGGGCTGCCGCCCCCCGCACCCCCCTCCGGGACGCTCCGCTCTCCTTCGTCACAAGTTGGCCTTCATCAGTATAAAAGAATTTGAATCACCACAAAATAACATAAAATATATAATATTAGAATCACCATAAAGTATATTTTCATATTATGTGCATTTGGTTTTATGAACGTTAATATTTTTTCTTATACTCTTGGTCAAACTTGAAAAAGTTTGAATTTGACTAAACACAGAATGGAAAGGAAATAAAAACTTAGGAGTACCAAGATGAGTACGAATACCGATATCGCTGGCTCGCTGCCACCACCAAAATACATAAAGAACTCTTTTGGCTTTGGATGCAAAGTGAACGGCATGCAGTTCGCTACTTGACGTTAGACATGTGCGCCGCGCGGCGACCTGCCCGTGCATCCCGATCGACGCCGGACGCATGCACACCTCGTTTTCGGCCACTGCAACTCCCACCTGCGCGCGCGAATATCGTGAACAGCAACAGAAATATAAGATAAAAAAAAGTAACAAAAATATGACGCGCATGCATGCACCCCACGCATATATCTGCACACATGGGAACAAAAATTAGCCGAGCGAACCGTTCCGTTCTATACTCGGCCCATAACCACCGGCGACGATGCAGGTACGTTCGTTGTGCTCGTCTTCCCCGAGCCCGATCGAGGTGCAGCGCGGATGGAGATGGACTTCCTCGGCCCCCGCTCGTCGCCGTGGCAGGCGATGCCGCCCGTGGCGCGACGCAACGTCGACGACGAGCCATGGCGTCTCGCCGCCGTGGCGCCGATGATCCATACGCCGGGCCACCGCCACCCGATGACACCCTTCTCCTCTGAGGTCGGCTGCAGTCCGACCCGGAAACGATCCGTACCAGCCCCCCGCACCCCCCTCCGGGACGCTCCGCTCTCCTTCGTCACAAGTTGACCTTCATCAGTATAAACGAATTTGGATCACCACAAAATAACACTCCACCTTGAGACAAATTCCATCTTGTAGCATGAACGAGAACTTCACCCTGAAACAACAAAGAAAACACCTTCGGCGCCAAATAGCCTCTTGGGCTAGACAGTGATACCAACTAAGCCCGAGCAAAGCTCGAACTTAGTAACAGGAACTGGCTTTGTCATCATATCAGCAGGATTATCATGAGTACTTATCTTGCATACCTTCAGCTTACCTTTTGCAACAACATCACGCACATAATGGTATTTGACGTCAATGTGCTTTGTTCTCTCATGGAACATCTGATCCTTAGTAAGGTAAATAGCACTCTGACTATCACAAAACAGGTTAATGCAAGTATCATCTCCACAAAGCTCAGCAAACAAACCTTTCAGCCAAACCGATTCTTTACATGCTTCAGCAATAGCCATGTACTCTGCTTCAGTGGTAGACTGGGCAACAACGGATTGCAACGTTGCCCTCCAACTCACGGCACAACCACCAAGCGTGAACACATAACCTGTGAGGGATCTCCTCTTATCCAAATCGGCAGCAAAATCTGAATCCACATAGCCTACGAGTCCCTCATCAGTCTTGCCGAACTTGAGGCAAGCATTGGATGTGCCACGAAGGTACCTGAAAATCCACTGAACAGCCTTCCAATGTTCTTTACCAGGATTAGCCATATATCTACTAACCAAACTCATAGCATATGATAAATCTGGACGTGAGCAAACCATGGCATACATTAAAGAACCAACAGCACTAGAATATGGAACTCTAGACATGTACTCAAAATCCTCATCCGTACTAGGACATTGTTCAGCTGACAATTTAAAGTGAGGAGCAATAGGAGTACTAACAGACTTTGCATCATGCATGTTAAAACGATGAAGAACTTTCTTAATGTAATTTTGCTGACTAAGAAACAACAAACCAGAATTTCTGTCACGGGTAATCTCCATACCTAGAATTTTCTTAGCAGCACCAAGATCCTTCATCTCAAACTCGCTACTCAACTGTGACTTGAGAGCAGCGATATCTTTCTTGCTCTTGGCAGCAATCAACATATCATCAACATATAATAACAGGTATATAGGTGATCCATTAACAAACTTAATGTACACACAGCTATCAAATTCAGACCTCTTAAAGCCATGTGACAACATAAAAGAATCAAACCTTTTATACCACTGACGAGGAGATTGTTTCAAACCGTATAAGGACCTTTTCAACTTACACACAAGATCCTCCTTACCAGGCACTATGAACCCTTCTGGCTGGTCCATGTATATCTCCTCCTCCAACTCTCCATGCAGAAACGCAGTCTTTACATCTAACTGCTCAAGCTCAAGATCACGCATAGCAACAATACCAAAGAATGTACGAATTGAACTATGCTTAACAACTGGAGAGAAAACATCATTATAATCAACACCTGGAATTTGACTGAAGCCTTTTGCAACTAACCTTGCCTTAAACCTCGGAGGCTCGCTAGGAGATAAACCCTCCTTTCTCTTGAAGATCCACTTACAGCGGACTGCCTTCTTTTTCTTAGGCAAGCGCACAACTTCCCATGTGCCATTCTTATCGAGTGACTGCATCTCTTCTTGCATAGCAGCAAGCCACTTCTCGCGGTCACCGGAACCAATAGCTTCAGTATAGTGGACGGCTCATGTCCGTGCTCCACCTGTTCTGCACAACTCAGAGCATAATCAACAATGTTACACTCTTCAATTAAACGTGGTCGAGGACCACAATTCCTCCTGTTCCTACGAGCAGCAATAGACTGTTGTGGCTGCAAAACAGGGGGTGAGTTCTGAACATTATTATTATCAGAATCAGAAGAATCAGAATCATCAGAACCAGCAGAATCAGGATCAGAATCATCTGAAGTAGCAGCACCATCATTGTCAACAGTGACATTTTCATTTTCAACAGAGTGCTCCACCTCGACACGAACCTGCTCCTCAGAAAAATCTGGCAAAACATCTGAGGACAACTTATCAAAGTACATAACAGATTCATTGAAAACAACACTCCTGCTCATAAAAGCCTTTTAGTTTCGGGATTCCACAACTTGTATCCTTTTACACCCGAACCATAACCAATGAACACACACTTAATAGCTCTCGGCTCTAACTTTCCATTATCAACATGAGCATAAGCAGTGCAGCCGAAAACTTTAAGTTGTGAATAATCAGCAGGAGTACCTGACCATACCTCGATGGGAGTTTTCTTGTCGAGGGGAATAGATGGTGACCTGTTTATCAAGTAGCAGGCGGTGGCAGCCGCCTCAGCCCAAAAACGCTTACTCATGCGAGCGTTGGAGATCATGCAGCGAGCCTTGGAGATGATGGTCCTGTTCATCCGCTCCGCTACACCATTCTGCTGAGGCGTGTACGGGATGGTGAGGTGCCTGACAATGCCTTCTTTCCTGCAATAATCATTAAAGGCATTCGAACAAAATTCGCCACCATTGTCAGTACGAAGTAATTTCACCTTCCTTTCTGTTTGCCTTTCAATCATAGCTTTCCACTCTTTAAAAGCAGCAAACGTATCATCCTTATTTTTCATGAAATAAGGCCAAACTCTTCTAGAGTAATCATCAATAATGGTAAGCATATAACGAGCACCACCATAAGAGGGCTTACGAGATGGCCCCCAAACATCAGCATGTACATAATCAAGTGTACCTTTGGTGGTGTGGACAGAAGCATTAAACTTAACTCTTGTGTGCTTACCGAAAATGCAGTGTTCACAGAACTGCATCTTACCCAAACTGCATCCTTGCAGCAAGTCTCTCTTGATCAATTCTGCCATACCAAGTTCACTCATATGTCCAAGACGCTTATGCCAAAGGTTAGTTTTACTAGCGTCATCATGAGAAACAGCAGCAACAGTACCAGATAACGTGCTACCTCTAAGAACATATAACTTAGCAGAATTCATATCACCAACCATAACAATGAGAGAACCTTTTGATACCTTTAGGAGTTTATTTCCTCCTTTGTACTTGTACCCGTCACAGTCAAGGGTACTGAGCGAGATCAAATTTCTTGCCATGGTTGGTATGTGTTTCACTCCCGTCAACGTGCGTGTCATACCGTCATGTGTCTTGACCTGAACGGAACCAACGCCAACAATGTTGCATTGCTGGTCGTTCCCCACACGCACGAAATCTCCAGTCTGCACTAACTCATAAGAACTGAACCAATCTTTGTTACAGCAAATATGAAAAGAACATGCAGTATCTAGAATCCATTCATCCTGACGAGAAACACATGCAGCTAAAACAGCTAGGCATTCGCCATCAGAACTACCATCAACAACAGAAGCCTCACCGGTATCATTACCTTCATTATTTTTCGGTTGGTAAGTACCTTTTCTTTTCTCCTTGTTCTGCAACTTCCAACAATCATCAATGACATGATTAGATTTCTTACAATACCTGCAGAACTTGTCTCGTCCTTTGGACTTTGAGCGACCTCTGTCACCCTTGCTCTTATCTCTGTTGTTGTTGTGGTAGTGGTTATCTCGCTGCTCAGGCCTCCCTCGGACCTGCAAAGCATCGCCCTTGGAGGACGACGTCTCCTCTTTCTGTACCATACCTTTCATCTTTTCCCTGGCAAGCAGGGCCTCATATACTTCCGCGGTGGTTAGTTCATCACGGCTTAACAGTATGGTATCACGAAAATTTGCAAAGGAATTTGGCAGCGAGCATAGAAGTAAAAGTGCTAGATCTTCATCATCGTACTTTACCTCCATCGACACTAGGTCAGAAACGATCTCCTTAAAGATCGATAAGTGATTCATTACCGAACCACCTTCTTGCAACTTGTGCGTGAACAACTTCATCTTCACATGCATCTTGCTGGTGAGATCTTTGGACATGCAGATCGACTCCAGCTTAGCCCACAGTGCCGCTGCGGTTTTCTCCTGGAGTACTTCTTGCAGAATATCATTAGATAGATGAAGTTGAATAAGCGATAAAGCCTTACGGTCTTTCCGCTTCTCATCGGCGGTCCATGCCGCCGCATCCTTGTCGCCGAATTTCTCCAGCGCCTCGTCAAGATCATTGGACTGTGCGAGGATCGCACGCATCTTGACCTGCCACAGCGAAAATCTCGTCTTGTAGTCCAGCGCCGGTAGATCGAACTTCATCGATGCCATCCAAAACCCTAATCTGAAAACAGATCTGAAACAGGGCTCTGATACCACTTGTTATAAACGATAGCAAAGAAACGACGAAGAGCGGAACGATCAAACCAAAGGGGACACGAGATTTTAACGTGGAAAACCTCTCCAAACAAAGGAGAGGAAAAAACCACGGGCGCCAGCCAGCAATACTTCACTATATCGGGTGAGGTTACAAACGCCGTGGGTTTACAATGTATGGCTTACCCCAACGGCGGCTTACAAGATGTTTATATGGTGGCATAAAATCCTAGGTCGGCTGCAGTCCGACCCAGAAACGATCCGTACGGATTACCACAAAATAACATAAAAATATATAATATTGGAATCACCATAAAGTATATTTTCATATTATGTGCATTTGGTTTTATGAACGTTAATATTTTTTCTTATACTCTTGGTCAAACTTGAAAAAGTTTGAATTTGACTAAACGCAGAATGGAAAGTAAATAAAAACTTAGGAGTACCAAGATGAGTACGAATACCGATATCGCTGGCTCGCTGCCACCACCAAAATACATAAAGAACTCTTTTGGCTTTGGATGCAAAGTGAACGGCATGCAGTTCGCTACTTGACGTTAGACATGTGCGCCGCGCGGCGACCTGCCCGTGCATCCCGATCGACGCCGGACGCATGCACACCTCGTTTTCGGCCACTGCAACTCCCACCTGCGCGCGCGAATGTCGTGAACAGCAACAGAAATATAAGATAAAAAGGAAGTACCAGAAATATGACGCGCATGCATGCACCCCACGCATATATCTGCACACTTGGGAACGAAAATTAGCCGAGCGAACCGTTCCGTTCTATACTCGGCCCATAACTACCGGCGACGACGCAGGTACGTTCGTTGTGTTGCTCGTCTTCCCCGAGCCCGATCGAGGCGCAGCGCGGATGGAGATGGACTTCCTCGGCCCCCGCTCGTCGCCGTGGCAGGCGATGCCGCCCGTGGCGCGACGCAACGTCGACGACGAGCCATGGCGTCTCGCCGCCGTGGCGCCGATGATCCATACGCCGGGCCACCGCCACCCGATGACACCCTTCTCCTCCGAGGTTTGTGCGCCCACCTAGTTTCGATCAGGACCCTCGCGAAGCCGGATCTCCGACCGATCTCTCGCACGTATAATGATCTGTCTGTCAGGTTCATCACGTCGCCGGCGCGCGCGTGCCGCCGGCGCCGTGTCCCCAGGCCTTTCCCGGCGGCATTCCGGCCTCGTACCTGCAAGGCTCCCACGTAGGCGTGATCCACAGCGCTGCGCCGCCGCGCGAACAGAGGTAATTCATTTCACGCCACCCTTATTAAATTGGCCGAAGATTTGACAGATCGATCTATGGGGTAAATCGTTCCGAGTGTCACTCAAGCAGGTGCCCCGCCGCGCAGCTGACGATATTTTACGCCGGTTCCGTGCACGTGGTCGACAATGTCACCAAGGAAAAGGTAACATCTGTTTCCGAATTCTGGGGATCTCCACTGATCGAGGTAATGTGATCGCGGGCGTGCATCGTTGCTGAAGATATCGGGGTGCGCCGTGCAGGCTGAGCAGATCATGTTCATGGCTTCCAAATCGGCTCAGGCAGGCAGCAGCCCTCCATTTCGTCTACCGCTGCGGCAATCAGAGTCAGCTCCTGCTCCAGTCCCACACGAAAGGCAGCTCGCTCCATTGGCAAGAGCTTGTAGCGATCCGGTGCATCTGAGCCCAGACGCCGTGCACAGCATCGTCGACAACACTTCGCCGCACGCAATGTTCATTCTGCCGCCTAGAGGTTGGTGTTCGTCGATCTGTGCCTGTTGAAGTTGTACTGTCTTGCATTGCCGCGCTTAATTCTGCCATGGTGTTTCTCCCGCTGCAGATGTTCCGCTGGCCAGGAGTGCGTCCCTCGCCCGCTTCCTCGAGAGGCGCAAGCGAAAGCAAAGGTGCGAGCACTGATGATTAGTCCTGGCTATTTTTCTGAAAATGATTAGTTTGTAGCTCTACCTAGCTATATGTGAGGGGTTATCAATTTGGAAAGAGGGGGTTCCAGAAGGATTTGAACGTTTTCTAGTATATTTACTATGATGAGAACTTGCCTGTGGCAAGATGGTTAGGTGGGTGGTTGTACCCCCAGCCCACCAGAGTTCAAACCCCAGGTTTGACGCTGGTGTTTCTCATTTAAGGCGGAATATTCTTCAGTGGGAGGCGACGTTCCCGTCGACAGCGAGGCGCCCGTGGTGACTTCGTCAATCTCAAGACTCGACCCGCCGGCTCAGTCTCTCGGAGGTGCTCATAGGGGTAGGGTGTGCGTGCGTGCGTTCATAGGGGTGAGTGTGTGCGCGTGTATATGAGCGCTTGCGTTGTACTGTGTTTCGCAAAAAAAAAAAAAAAAAAAAAAAAAAAAAATAGTATATTTACTATGATTTAATGGTCTCTTTTCGATCTGTAAAATACTCCTCCCTGATGCAAGCGTGGGAGCTCTAAAATGTCTTAGTTGACAAATAATAAGTGCCTCGAGAACTTGACTGTGGCAAGATGGTTAAGTGGGTGGTTGTACCCCTAGCCCATCAGAGTTCAAACCCTAGGTTTGACGCTGGTGTTTCTCATTTGGACGGAATTTTCTTCAATGGGAGGCGACGTTCCCGTCGACAGCGAGGCGTCCGTGGTGACTTCGTCAATCTCAAGACCCAATCCGCCGGCTCAGTCTCTCGGAGGTGCTCATAGGGGTAGGGTGTGCGTATGTGCGTTCATAGGGATGAGTGTATGCGCGTGTATGTGAGCGTCTGCGTTGTACTGTGTTTCGCAAAAAAAAAAAGTGCCCCTTTAGACATACGCACTTAAACATTTAACTTCTAATAAGTACTGTTATACATCTTTAGATTGAGATCATATCTATATGATTTGCCTTGGAACCTATTTTCTGACTGATTACATTTTTGGAATAGCAGAAACTAAATTAGTGGTCAACTTCACACCTCGAAGATCGTTTCAATTATATTTATGTGAACTGAATAAAGTACTATTAGCAACTCTAAAGATAGCGGTGTGACCGTAAAACTCTATCAACGAAATCACCGGTTTATATAAATGCTAAATCTGAACTAGTTTCTTGCATTGCAGGGTAGCAAATGCGGCAACACCTTACTCTCGCAGCGACATTTCACCTGGTAGCATGGACACTTTCCTCATGGCTTCTCCGGGAAACACAACCTTCTCTGGCCACACCGAACTGTCATGGTTCTTCGGAGAGGAAAAGGGAAACCGCGATGGGGAGGCGCTGGACACCGAGCTGAAGATGTAGCACTCGGCGCCAAACGTCGGGTTCTGTTCGGAAAGAGCACACAATACGAGCCCGAATTTTGGATCAGGTCCGGGTGGATGATCGAACTGACGACGACAAAAGCTTTTGCTAATTCAGCATGAGCTTGGCATAGGTTTCTTCTTTAAATTTTGAGTTCAGAGACGATGTTTGCTCACAGTTTCTCATGGAACTGAAAACATCGTCTCCTTTTTCGGCTTTACGTCCCCGCAGAACGATTTAAGGGTTCCTTCAGGTTGTTCTCCAATCTGGGTAGTGATCCTGTAGTTTTGACCGGTGAGAGAGTTTTTATTCCCTTCCTTTATAACATGAGATGATTTGATGCATCTCATGAGTATTAACATTCACTGCACGATCGCTACAATGAACAATACAATTTGTGTGCCTTCCTCTGCTCATGCCGTAATGAAACTATTGCTCTTAGGCGAACAATATTCACCTCCTGCTTCTAATGGGTTACAACTTTTGAGCGGTGAATAATAGGTAAATATGAATTGACAGTTGCGAAGCTAATGCTTCAGATTAGTTTAGCAAGTTCAATATGTCAAGGTTCCCACTAATATGATTGCTTCCATGAAGATGGCTATAGTTAGGAGAAACTGTCATAAGGGCACTGTGCTATGTAGTAAAACTCACAGGACAGAAATGTATCAGAACAACTTGCTAAGGAAAACGCAACGGCAGGGATCAGGCAAAGGAATCTTGACACAAGCAGTGGAAATCAAAGGAATAAGATGGAGACAAACAACACATGACGTGCACACCAAAGAATAATCAAAGATTAAAGGTATTTACAAAGTAATACAAGATTCTGGGGCTCAAGTCCTAGACTCCATACTGTTCATCAGCGACACCAAAGATATATCACACAATACAAGGCTGCCACCTTTTACCTTCCCCTTCCGGGTCATGAAACCGGAGATGTGCAAACTGCAAACTAAATTCATCTCGGCACACATGAAGGGACACAAACAAACAACGACCCTAGTTTGCTGTTTTAGAATGCTTGATAAGCCAATCCATGACAACGTCTATGTTCACCGAGTCCTTGCAAGAGATCATGTAGCAGCAAACTTCACGGTCCGTTATAGATTCCAGACCTCTGAAAACACAGAAGGCACCTCAGTTATATTATCATAAGGAAAGAAGGGAAGCTATCCCACAAAAAGAGGATTTTTACTCACAATTGGTCAACTAATGCCGGCTTAGAAAGTGCCTCCGACTTGTCAATTTTGTTGCCAAGGACAAGTATAGGAATCCCAGCTAAAGATTGTTTCGTCAGCAGGTCATGCAATTCACTTTTAGCTATCGGAACACTATCTCGGTCAGCAGCATCGACAACGTATCTGGCATTAAATGATAATGTTAACACATTAATGACTCCGATTTATCAGAGTGCTAAGGTAGAGATAAAAATGTTAACAAGCATCATGTATACAAAAAAATTGAAATAAATACATGAATGCCAAGTCAATATGATGCAGAAAAATATATTATTAGACAATACATGATGTATCTATATAACTGAGCTCCTTGGACATAGGGTCAACTCAACATCAATACACCCATTTTGTTAACACGGCATTGGTAGTTCGAAAGAACTAACAGTTCTTCATGTCTAGCCCTAATGAGGCTTACAGAAAAACAGTAAGCGGATATGTATGGACAGCTATCAAGCATATCATAGAACTAGTCTTAAACATCTATACTCTATTATTTCCTCCCAGCATACATGAGCATGATGTACTATCATCAAATGTCTTGCAGACATATTTAACAGAAAAATGCACTTCCATGTAGATGTTATTTATTGCATGTTACCACACTAATCTGTTGTCACAAAACTGAGTACTCAAATACTCCCTCCATTCCAAAATATATGAAGTTTAGATCTGGTCACAGTTTCCAAGATACGACTTTGACTATTGTTACCCTTATGCATATGTTACCACAAAATTGTAAAAAATACATGTTTGAAACTATTTGTCGTGAAAAATTTAGTGGTACAATACTGACCTAATAAATCGAAATAGTTTTGTGTTAAATTAGTTGCTAAGACAGAGAAGTTTGACTGCACACACTCTAGGCTAAGGCATGTATTTTGGAACAAAGGTAGTAATAGCAACAATAGGGGATCTCTGGGAAGCATGAGAAATTACAGAATAGCAGTAACTCCACGACAGTAGCGCTCCCACATGGTTCGGAATCTCCGTTGCCCTCCAAGATCCCAAAGTTTAATTGTGACATTTCCCTTCGTGACTTTCCGCATATTGAAGCCTACCTGGTTTCAGCAAACGAACATATCTAGTTCAGGTAAGAAAACCAAGACATTACTTCAAGATATACATAAAAGATTGTGATATTTACGTACAGTTGGAATCATGTCCTCGCTGTAGCCACCTGTCTGAGAAGGATAGCGGCCATGAATGAATATCAAAACAATAGAGAGAGAAATACGATATAGCTTAAGTTGTGTAAGTTGATGCATACAGCAATTGAATTGACTAAAGATGTCTTTCCAGCATTCTGTAGGCCAACCAGGGAGAGTTCCATCTCCTGCTTAAAGAACAAGCTGAAAAGAAACAAAAATAGTTACTGCCATTAGCATAATTTTGATTTGTTATTCTTCACAGATAACAAAAAGCTACAGGCATACATATTTCTAAGTTAACTCTGTAATATTATTGAGACATCTTCAAGTTTTGTGATTGGTAGGAAAAAAGAACAGTCTCGTATAGCATGAAAATGCATAAACTAAACTGGAGCAGAACTTGACTCATACGCAACAGCTAACTAACAGTTAGAACTTCGAGAACGACAGGGTAAAGGTACCCTGAAAATTAAATCCCTAAAGCATAATAGTGATTATTTGGGGCAGGGCAACAAACTAAACCTTTATAAGGTACGCAGTGTGGCCATTACTGTAGCGAGTGAAACCTAAAACGGTAATTTCTTCACGGTTTCACAAAGGAAGCTCGAACATATCCAATCACCATAAAGGCAGGACAATTACTTTTGCTAGCATATACCCTAGTTGGCTTGAAATTGCAATGAATTGTGGAACTTTCTTCAAAGCATGCTGCTTTATAACAACATCGAGATCAAAATTACGCTCTTTACGCTTCAGAGATCCTAACTACATCGAAGACCATGAAGGGTAGCACACCAAAGGCTACCTACGTACGCTCTACATGAACTCTGATCTACCCTGGATCTAACTGCACAGAGCCCACTCCAATCCACAACCCAGCTGCATCGCCTCGCCGTGCAAGGCAATCCGATCCAAACCCAATCCCACGAAAATCCATACTACCGCTCAAATCGACAAGGGGGAAACTGAATTCCCGCCGGAGGAACCGCAAGAGACGGCGAAAAGGAAGGGAGGGAGCTTAGACAGGAACCTTCGGAGCCAGTTGAGGAGCGAGTCAAAGAGCCCCATGTCGCCGCGCGAGAGCGTCGCCTGTGCGCCTGCCGGATCTATCGAGGAGGGAATCCCGCGATTGCCGATTGGGGAGGGAGAAGGAAGGAAGACGAGGACGAGACATGCGTTGGCTGAAGACGGACACCGTGTCACGGGCGGGCGTTAAGCGGCACACGCGAATAATCCAAATCCCAAGCTGTCGTGGCGGGGAACCGTCTTGGACACCGCTTGGCCGTGGATTCATGTCGTAGGACTCTTGGCCGTCGATTCGTACGCTGCACTTTTTTTTTTTTGTCAACTCTCGCCTTTCGGCTCTTTATTCATTAGGTAAGAGCTTCTCTGATTGATCTCTGATTGAATCAAATCAATCAGAATGCCAGGGACTGTATCAAAGTACATAGAATCTATCAATATATCAAAGAGGACCCGGTTAGCTTCCCGTCGAACCCTCCACGTCGCCCCCTTTTCCCTGCCGTCCGATCGCGGAACGGACGCTCCAGATTCAACCACGTCGCCCCCGGCACTGTTCTGGCAACAGTATTGCACTTCTACAGTGTGGGACGCGCTCCGCGCCGTTCAATCTTCATCCAACGGCTCGCACAACTCCTCCGTGATGCTATTCTAAAAACAACCCTCACAAAACCAGTGTCTACTCCGCGGTCCACAACATTACGAAACGTCGGACCTATTTGCAAATGTTGCAAAACGTAAGGACCTCTCCGCAAAACCGTCGCCACTTCCCCCCTCCCCTCCTCCTTCCCGCACGGCGCCGCACCTCGCCGCGGTCGCCGACGCGACGCGCCGTCGCTGCAGGCCTCCCCGCTCACATCGGAGCAGACGAACAGCTCCGCGGCCAAATCCTGCACCTCCTCGCCGCGGATCGTCCGCCGGGACGCCGTCTGCGCGCCGGATTTCTCGCCGCCGTGCTCGCCGCTCTTCGCCGCGCCTGCGGGACGCCGGCGCCGCTCCGACGACCCAGAGGCGGCGGCGCCGCAGCTCCCGTGCAGCCCGCACTCGCGCGCGTCCGACGCGCCCACCAGCGCATCCCGGCTCGCGCTGCCGCGCCGGCGGCGAGCTTGGCTCCGCCGCGGGAGGCCCGGCCGCTGTGACGTCCTGGACATCACAGTAGGCCCGGTTTTTTTTTTTCCCTTTTCCTTTTTTTTCGCCCAGATTGTTTAAACAATTTTTAAAAATTCCTAAAAATTGCAAATTCAATAACTTTAAATATATTCAGCAGCAGAAATATTAAAAACATATCAAAATGACCACAAAAATAATGCTACCTAATTATGGCATCCGATCAAAATTTAAATTTGAAAGTTTTAAATTTCCAAATACCCTTCAAATCGGCCATGTTTTGCAAACGTTAGAAAAATTCAAATCCAAATAACTTCCCACTTTGAACAATTCCCGAAGTCCGAACAATCTTAAAATCGTAAGCTGTCTTCGAATTTCAATAATTTTGAAATCTGCAACATTTTTAAATCTAAACAATTCCAATTTTTAATTTTACCACAAGACCGGGAATAATATGATAAACATATCAGCATAACAACAAAATAAAAAAACATTGCCTATTTATGGCGTACGATTAAATTCAAGAAATTTAAAAATTCAAATATAATTGCATTCCAAAACTGAACATTTAACAAACGCACAAAAAAATTCAATTATGAATAGCTTCCCAATTTTGACAATTTTTGAAATTTTAAAAACTTATAGGTGTAATTTTTTTTTACAAATCACAACAGAATAAAATATAAACAACTTTTGAATGCGTATATTTACAAATTTGAATTTTTTATAGTTAAATTAAATATTTAAGACAAAACACAAACACATCAATTCGAATAAGTTAATATTTACAAAAATATTTAACCGCATCAGATAAATTAACGTGGCTTTCAATCTTTTTAAAAACATTTCTTCAAAATGTTAGGTTCCTAACACGTGCTACCATTTTACTTCCACAATTTCCAGAAAAACAAGACCGTTTGCAAGATTTTTTCTTTATTTTCCAAAATTGCCGAATATGTGCATAGACTCCAGACGAGAAATTACGATGAATTTTAGCATTTTTAATCACAACGCCCACGGTGCATTTCTACGTGATCGAATAAAAAAATATATATACATCATATTTACTTAAACTCTTACGCGATAATTTCCAACCTATAATATTTAACCGCATCAGATAAATTAAAGTGACTTCCAATTTTTTTTTTTAAACATTTCTTCAAAATGCTAGGTTCCTGACATGTGCTACCATTTTACTTCGACAATTTCCAGAAAATCAAGACCGTTTGCAAGATTTTGTCTTCATTTCAAATAAATCTGAACATTCTTTCTGCAGTACAAACATTTTTTTGAATCCAAAACACCATCAAAATTTGAACACTTCAAAATTTTAAAACTCCTTTAAACTTGATCGTTCTACAAATGCGAAAAAGAATTCAAATCTTAGTCCATTTCCAAATTAGCCAACTTTTAAAATCTAAACGCCTCTAAAACATATTTTCCCTTTTCCAAATTACAACAATTTCCAATTTTGAGCAACCTCTAAAATCCGACCGTTCTTACAACGACAACCTTTTCGAATTCCAATGATTTCCAAACTTAAAAAAAAATCCCAAAATTCCACGCTTTCTAAAAAATGACATTTCCAAATTTGAATTTTACCGCGTGATGTCTCCCAAAATCGGAACGATTTTCCGAACGTATTCTCTCTTTGCATTTCAATGATTTTCAAATTTCCACACTTTAAAAATAAGAATATTTCCAAATTTAATTTTTATCGCACGAGCGCGTTGACAAACGAAAATACAATAAACATAAAAAAGTGGCCACAAAAAAAATAGATACTAATACATAGAAAACAAACTTAACAAATTTTCAAAATTCTCACAGACACTTCAAAATTCTCACACAAAAAATTACACGAACATTCCATCCTGCAAAAAAAAAACAAAAAAAGGTAAATGAAATGCCCAGGAAAAAAAATTCAAAATTTAACAAACTTAAGACTGTCTCCACAAAAATTTCACGAAAATTATTCAAATGTCAAATACGGATATTTGAAACTTCTAAACGTCTTCCAAATCTTTCGAAATAATTTCAAGATCTGAACAAATTTTATCCACGATCTTTCTTTGCATTTCGACAATTTTCAAATCTAGACACTTCAAATATTTGGACATCTTCCGAATTGCAACTCTACCGTCTTAACAATGCAAACAAATTTGAATATTTCAAAAAAAAATGAGCTGCGTTCCAAATCTAACAGTACCATTGACGTCAAAAATATTTCAGATCTAAATAACTTTCCAATTTGACTAATTTTCGAAGCCTAAACAATTTCCAAACACAACCTCTCTTTGCATTCCACCAATTCTCAAATTTACGAAAAATTTAAATACCGACATTTTCCAATTTGAAATTTTCCCCACGGGTGCGGTGGTGCCGCCGCATCAAATTTACCTAGTTATTACTACAAGACAACGCTTCTCGAGCGCATCTATGGGCTACCAGATTAGCAGCCCGGCCAACATGGTCTAATTTAAATCCCTGGAAATGAGCTGCGATCCTTCGCATCTCCATCAGAACATGAACTCCCAACGTCTTCTCCCCAGCTGTTGAGTCCCACAGCCTCTTAATATTTAGGCAATTTGTCTCAATAATCACCTTCTGAGCTCCATTCTCGGCCGCAGCAGCCATGGCATCTCTACAGGCTAGCAGCTCAACTCTCTCTGGATCAACTATGCCTTCATATCGTAAGCATTTAGCAAAAACAAAGTTACCTCCAGAGTCTCTTGCCGCACAGCCTACACCTCCACACACCGATGGTGAATCAATCGCTCCATCAGTATTAATCTTTAGCCACCCATCATCCGGGCTAGCCCACGTCGCCACTGGTTTTGAAGTTGTGTTCACCTCAGTCACCGGCAGCTCAATCGACCTGACAATATCATCAATGATCTGCATAGCTCTCTGAGGCTGATACTGCTCCTCCCCATGCGCATACTTGTTTCGACTATGCCATATAGCCCACATCACCGAAATCATCAATGCAGCTTCATCTGCACTCACCATCCATGGATCCAGCATATCCCTTGCCCAGGTTAGTGGGTGAAGCTTTGGAGCCTTGACTGAAAACGAGTACTCAGCCGCATCCCAGAACCGCCTTGCATGGTCACACTGCAGCAAACTATGAAACAGATCCTCCTCGTCATGACCACACATAGGGCAAAAGGCCACCTCCATGATGTGCCTCCTTTTCAACTCATGAAAACACGGTAGCATATTTTTAACCACCCGCCACCAAAACACACGTACTTTCGGCAGAACTTTAAGCTTCCAGAGCCTCTTCCACATATCCGCACAGCCCACCAAAGAGCCCTGGATCATATCCTCCTTAAATTTCCGTTCGACCAACTCTCTATACGCAGACCGTACAGTAAAGAGACCTGACTTCTCCCATGCCCACGCCCAAAAATCCTTCCGGCAACCCTTGGGCGTGGCATACTTAAAATTGCCAAAGCATCAGGTGCATAAAACACCTCATTGATCTTGTCTCTTCTCCACATGCCTGTATCGTCATCGATGAGATCCGACACCGGCTGAACCGGTGACACGGTCCGCATCCCAATAGGCTTCATGGAATCGGAACCGGCAATCCACCGATCATGCCACACCTCTGTGGTCCTGCCATTGCCAACCCGACGGATTAAACCCTTCCTAAGAAGGTTCCTCCCAGCTATAATTGCCCTCCAAGTCAGAGAAGCTCCCTTCGGGCAAGCTGCACCTAGCACATCTCCATCATGATAATATCTCCCTTTCAGAACACGGGCACATAGGCTATTTGGATTTTCCAACAATCTCCAAGCCTGCTTAGCCAGCATTGCATCATTAAACACTTGTAGATATCGAAATCCAAGACCTCCATTTGCTTTAGATACCGACATCTTCTCCCAGGACTGCCAATGCATTCCTCTCTTATCCAGTGAACCAACCCACCAGTATTTTGACATGATAGCCATTAACTTTTTGCATAAACCTTTTGTGAGTTTGAAGCAACTCATAGAATGGGTTGATAGAGCTTGGACCACTGTTTTTAGAAGAACTTCCTTAGCAGCACACGATAACATCTTCTCACAATACCCTTGCACCTTTGCCCTTGACCTCTCAACTATATATTCCAGCTGCTGATCAGTCATTCTGCCATTCGTAGTAGGCAGGCCAAGGTATTTCTCGGATAATGGTTCACGACGAATTTGTGTCGCATTCCGCACTCCCCTCTTCAGCGACGCCCCACAGTTCGGGCTAAAAAAAATAGAGCTTTTCTGTTTGTTTGCACTCTAACCCGAACCAGTGGAGTAATCCCTCATAATATCATTTAGCCACATGGCACTCCGTGTGTCCGCCTTCATGAACACAAGACAATCATCTGCAAACAGGAGATGCGAGATCCACGGGGCATGAAAACTGACCCGAAAACCCCTGTCCACCCATCCTCCATCATAGTTCTTTAGCATAGATGAGAGACCCTCTCCACACAGCAGAAACAAATAAGGGGAAATAGGGTCCCCTTGCTTGGTCCCCCTCGAGGGAAAAAAGGTTGGCAGCAGATCCCCATTAACTTTCACTTGGAAACTAACGGTAGAGACGCACCTCATCACCAAGGAAATCCACTGCTCATTAAAACCCAATTGTTGCATGATTCTTTGCAAGTAAGCCCACCCGACACAATCATAGGCTTTCATCATATCTATCTTTACCGCACACCACCCTTGTCACCCTCTCTTCTTGCGCATAGAGTGAATGCATTCATAAGCAGTAAGAACATTGTCCATAATTAACCTCCCCGGCACAAACGCACTCTGTTCTTCTACAATAATCTCATCAAGAATCTCCCTTAAGCGGTTAGCTAAAGCTTTAGAGCATATCTTCTAAATTACATTGCATAAGGAGATGGGCCTATATTGTGTAATATTATGTGGGTTCTTGATCTTTGGAATTAACACAATTACCGTCTTGTTTATAACCTCGGGCATAATATCACCGTTCAAGAAGCCAAGAACTTTCTTTGTGACATCCTTGCCAATTAACTCCCAATGTCGTTGGTAAAAACCCGCATTGAAGCCATCTACTCCAGGAGCCTTCGAAGGTCCCATAGCAAATAAAGCCTCTCTCACCTCCTCTTCCATAAAAGGCCTAGCAAGCCTATCATTCATCGCATCAGAAACTTTCCGAGGCACATGGTGAAGCACTTCCTCAACTTCAGTATTTTCCTGTGCTGAATAAAGATCAGAATAGAACCCCTGGATCTCCGCTCTTACTTCTTCCTTTTCCTCACATAGCGTGCCATCAGCCGCTTTCAAGCAAGTGATCCGGTTCTGACTTCTTCGAGCAGAAGCTCGGGCATGGAAGAACTTCGGGTTCCTATCCCCAGCTTTTAACCACTCCACACGGGAGCGTTGTTTTGCCATGATCTCCTCCTTCAGAAGTAGATCAGCAAGTTGTTTCGCCAGTACTTTTTCCCGAGCAGAAGGACCCCGGTGCAAGGACTGCGATTTCTCCACCTCAAACTCCTTTCGTATCTTCTTGATCTTTCTTTTAACATTGCCGATTGGGGAGGGAGAAGGAAGGAAGACGACAGGAGACGTGTGTTGGCTGAAGACGGACACCGTGTCACGGGCGGGCATTAAGCGGCTGATGCATGTAAAATGCATACATGAACTTTGCATTATTTTACTTATATTCCAGTCATATTTGCATCATATAAGGGTTATATCACTGTTTTATAATGATTTTGGGAATATTTGGTATGTTTCCTATTTTTTATGGAATTAACCCTGCACAGTCAGAAAACCCTGTTTTCTATATTTTAATGTTTCAGGGACCCAAACGACGTCCAAATGACCTAATATTTTACGGGCATCAGTTTTTGGAAGGAACAAAGCGTAGGAGCCAAGGAAGCGCACGAAAGGAAGTCGGAGGCCGAAGTTGAGTGGGCCCACGCGGCCAGGTACCTGGGCCGCGTGGGACCCCCTCTTTTGGGCCTCGGAGCTCCGTTGCCGTCGATCTTTCCTCCACCGACTCGATTTTGACCTAAAACCGACTATAAAAATAGTCCCCCGACGTTCTCTGGAAGGAGCGCCGCAGAAACACAGAAACACCGAAACAGAGACCTGGAGTTGCAGATTGGAGGGGGAAAACTCCGGCGGGGCGCTGCCGGCGTGGTCTCCATCTTCTCCAACGACTTCTCCACCGTCTCCATGATGAAGAGGGAGTAGTCCACCTCTGGACTATGGGTTTGTGGAAGTAACTTATGTATCTCTCCTCTCTCTTGAGCTTCACCAATTAGTACCGTATGAGCTGCTGAACATGATTACGGTCATCTATGTAATACCTTTGTGGTGGATCTTTTTATGAGTTAATATATGTTTGAGATTGCAATGGTTTTGTTTCAGTTATGAAAGTAGATGCATATTATGCACCCCGTTCTTATTTACTTGTCATGATCAAGCATGTTTATGAGAGCGTGTGAGGGGGAATGTGTGCATTAGTTGGAGTAACGGGGGGTGGCTAGTGCAGTGAACGTGAGAGAAAGTTCTGCGATCCACTTGGGAGATGTGGGTGTGACCATTGCCACTTCCTCCATGACTAGATCTAGCATGTTCTTATTTTAACTTCATGATACTTAATGCTATACTCTGAGTTATCTTAATTACTGAGGTGTTATGATTTAGTTCGCATCTTGGTGGAGTATAAGAGAGACTAATAACCAAATGGTCTCTATGTTAGGACGTGATGCCCATATAATTATAACTTGTCATTAAACTGTTGTGTTGCAATCTCATATGTCAATTCTAGTGTTTCATTGTCTACCACTTTATTAAAGAGAGAGTGCATTTGTGAAACCATGAACCCGGTCCATTTTTAATCATAAGAAACACCTTTCCAACCACTTTTACCACTTTTCTATTTTCTGCCATTTAAAAATCCGAAAATACAAAAACACTTTTACATCTTGCATTCATCATATAAAACCCAAAAATATCATTTATCATTGCTACCACCATCCTTGCATATTTATTTACCACCATTGCATATTTATTTCTTGTTTGCATTGCATATTATCTTGATATCATTCTCACACCTTGTGCTTGACAACCACTAGGTGAGGTTGATGACCAAAATATTTACTTTGTTTTGTAGGTAACCAAAAGAAGGCTAGGAAAGATAAATCTTCACTACTGATTCCCCGAGAGTTCGATATTAAACCCTCGAGTCACCACTCGTGGGGAATACACGTCTTCCACTTACTACACACTCTGCACTTGGAGTCTCAACCTAACCCATATTCTTTTGACGCAGGTAATTACGTCATCGGGTATCAAGACTGTTTTCTGGCGCCGTTGCCGGGGAATCATTGCTGAAAGGTTTATCCAAGGGTCCCCTGCACTAGCTCTGTTTTCTGGCGCCGGATTTATCCAAGGATATCACAACAAAGTCAACTTCATCACCAACTTGTGCTAACACCTAAGCTCGGGGAGGTTGCACCTACGTGAGCATCATCTTATCCATCTTTACCTTCAAAACAATTTATCTTGTTTTGTCATTGTCTTGCATTTTTAAGTTCGGTTTGCATATTTATTTTCAGTTTTGCGTTTTGTGTTGCATTTGTTATTTCGGTTTGCATCATTTAGTGTCATTTTATTTTCAGTTTTGCATAAAAAATTAAAAAACACATAAAAACTTGCATAATGGAAAAGAGACACACCACGCTATACTTGATCTAGGATCTAGTGTCTCTGTTTTATCTAAAGAACTATATTAATACTTGAATTGAAAAATCTTGAAAAATGCTCTATTGAACTTGCACTTGCTGATGATTCCATTAAACATGCTTTAGGAAAAGTAAGTGATGTTATGGTAGAGTTACATATGACATTTGTGCCTGTTGATTTTCTAATCATGGATATGGGGAATAAAACCTCTAGTCCAATTATTCTTGGAAGACCTTTTCTTCGTACCACAGGTGCTATCATTGATTCAAAAGAAGGGAATGTGAAGTTTCAGTTTCCACACAAGAAGTGCATGGAACACTTCCCAAGGAAGAGGGACACACCAAAGTTCAAGCTCCCTCATGAGCTTCGTCCACTATAAACATCAAGTAAGAAGCCTAGCTATATGGCTATAAAGAAAGCGCTTTACGGGAGGCAACCCGGTTGTTTTTATTTGTGATTTTCTTTGTGTCCTCTTGCTGTAACAAGAGACTTTGTTTATAGTTTAGTTTCTGGAATTTTTAATAAAGTGCCAAGTTTTACTCATTTTGGTTTGAAAAAGTTGCTTATAGCGTTCGGAGATTTTATTCCTGCACGAATCTGTGCACGGTATGATTTTTAATTCTTATTCTGTAACTCCGAATGAGCTCATATTTGAACTGTAGTTGCAACTTTTCATCCTCTGTATGCATGAATTTTTTCGGAATTTTTGACAAAGTTTAGTAGGGTAGAAAAATACGTTTTCTGCTGCTGTTTTTCTGGACAGATTCTGTCCCATTTTGTTTGATGCATGCTTTGAACTTTTAACTTGAATCTTTTTTATCCAATTGAGTTTATGAGTAGGCATACAACATTATACACTTTCTGGACATTCATATGAATTTTTGTTCAAGGATTATATGCAGCAAGAAATCTATTTGTTTATCACTACTAATGCACCCCACAGAAAAAGAAATGGGAGAAACGGTGTTTTGAAGTTTTTTCACAGGGATTAGAGGAGATGCACCAAGAGCTATCCAAGGATGGTGAAGACCATAAGCTTGGGGATGTGAAGACAACCCCACTGGACCTACACACTCTCGGTTTGCACACGTCTAACTTCTGTTTTTCGATCGAAACACTTTATCGCATAAACTTGGAGCGTCTTTTTTTTGTTTTGGTTTGATTTTTATTTTGTGAGACCACCACACTATCATTTATATATGAGAGAGCTACTGGAAATTTGGGTTGAATTATGTTGGATGCTATTATAGATTGGGAAAAGGGATGTTGAGTTGATTTTAAAAGATACATATAGTTGCATGATTCATGAGCTTGTTAATGAGTAATAATTTGCAAGTATTTTATCAAGAGCTATCTTTTATTCATGTTTTGATGCTGAATGTTATTTTACTTGTTTAACATGGATTAGTTAGTTCTATGGACACTCATGCATGCATTTAGATGGTCAACTTTCTCCCTCTTGCTAGCCCAAAAATTCCAACAAGCAAAAACTTGTTTCCAACACCTTCAACCAAAGTTTTTCCAGTGAGTCCACCATATCTACCTATTAGCTTTATGCTATTCCGAGTATGTTTATCATGATATTTGTGTTATCTATACCTCTGAATGAAAATGCTTATGTTGTTGATTGTTATGGGAAAAGTTGGTTATAGAGCTCTCTCGAACTTGATGCACACTTTACTTTCATTGCATAATAAAACATGACCCATTGTGATTAAAATTATGATGTTGTGGCTTGACAAATGTCTTTGGTTGAGAGTTAGCTCATATGTGCTGTCACATGGCAAGCTTTCAACATGCACTTCATTTCATTTAGTTGATATCATGTACTTTTGTTTATGGATGCTTACCATGGGTGAAATAAATGTGGAAATGAAGTAGTTTAAATGAGTTTGTATAAATGGTTAGAGAGACGCCTGGGCCGCTAATCTAAGCCATGCATCATTCATGGTGGAAATTTACTTACATGCTATGGTGAACCTTCTGTGATACACCTTACAATAAAAAGCTATCTAATGGTAAATAAAAAGGGTGTTGAGATTGTTCATTGTGTTTGTTTGTCTTGTCATTTTGATATGGGCTTGTTCCATATCCTGGGACAAGAGGTACCCCAGTTGACGCTCTTAATGATACTATTATTACTTACAATGATATTTAACTTGAACTTGCTTTGTTTCCCAAGTTGAGTAACACATGGAGTAGGTACTTGTATTCAAGGGGCATGAGACTTTCAACCTGTACTTTGTCAAGCACACTACTCATATTTGCTTTCACTTTAAACTTAATCATTCAAGATGCTATGATAGGGGAATGAGAGCTTGACACCAAGGATTACCACATTACAATCATTAACTTAAGTAGAGAAGTTCAGAAGTTAGATGAAACTTATTCATGCTTTACCTCTACTCATATATATCTTTCCAAAGTGTCCACCTTTTATATTCAGATTTTCATCAATACTCTATGACCATTATAGGATGTTCTTTCTTTCATTATGCATACATGTGGTCCATAGTACTTTCTTTTATGTTACACTTTGTGAATTATCATTGAACATCCTTGCATTGAATACTTGATATCACTTCATAATCTATCTTGCATATTGCTACTCCTTTTAAGAATGAATCATTTGACTCTATGTAGCAATAGTAATCATCTTTGATATCCATTGATAGTATTAAATTGCAAAGTCCATGTTAGTTTTATCACCTTCATACTCGAGGACGAGTATAGGTTAAGCTTGGGGATGTTGATGCATGTAAAATGCATACATGAACTTTGCATTATTTTACTTATATTCCAGTCATATTTGCATCATATAAGGGTTATATCACTGTTTTATAATGATTTTGGGAATATTTGTATGTTTCCTATTTTTTATGGAATTAACCCTGCACAGTCAGAAAACCCTGTTTTCTATATTTTAATGTTTCAGGGACCCAAACGACGTCCAAATGACCTAATATTTTACGGGCATCAGTTTTTGGAAGGAACAAAGCGTAGGAGCCAAGGAAGCGCACGAAAGGAAGTTGGAGGCCGAAGTTGAGTGGGCCTCGGAGCTCCGTTGCCGTCGATCTTTCCTCCACCGACTCGGTTTTGACCTAAAACCGACTATAAAAATAGCCCCCCGACGTTCTCTGGAAGGAGCGCCGCAGAAACACAGAAACACCGAAACAGAGACCTGGAGTTGCAGATTGGAGGGGGAAAACTCCGGCGGGGCGTTGCCGGCGTGGTCTCCATCTTCTCCAACGACTTCTCCACCGTCTCCATGATGAAGAGGGAGTAGTCCACCTCTGGACTATGGGTTTGTGGAAGTAACTTATGTATCTCTCCTCTCTCTTGAGCTTCACTAATTAGTACCGTATGAGCTGCTGAACATGATTACGGTCATCTATGTAATACCTTTGTGGTGGATTGATGCGTGTTAAGTTACACGTCCGTTGGGAACCCCAAGAGGAAGGTGTGATGAGTGCAGCAGCAAGTTTTCCCTCAGTAAGAAACCAAGGTTTAATCGAACCAGTAGGAAGTCAAGGGTCTTCTGAAGGTTGTTGGTGGCTGAATGTGGCACGGCGCAACACCAGGGAATCAGCAGCAACGTGGAACCTGCACACAAGACAATCAAACTATTTTGCCCCAACGAAACAGTGAGGTTGTCAATCTCACCGGCTTGCTGAAAACAAAGGATTAAAAGTGTGGTGTTGAAAATGATGTTTGCTTGCAGAGAATTAAAGAGAACAATGATTGCAGTTGGTTGTATTTCAGATGTAAAAGAATGGACCAGGGTCCACAGTTCACTAGTGGTGTCTCTCCATAATAAAATACTAACATGCTGGGTAAACAAATTACAGCTGGGCAATTGACAAAATAGAGAGTGCATAACAATGCATATACAAGTCATGATGATCACTATGAGATTTACTTGGGCATTACGACAAAGTACACAGACCGCTATCCAGCATGCATCTGTGCCTAAATAGTCCACCTTCAGGTTAGCATCCGTACCCCTTCCAGTATTAAGTTGCAAGCAACAGACAATTGCATTAAGTATGGTGCATAATGTAAACAATACAAATATCTTTAGACAAAGCATTGCTGTTTTACCCCTAGTAGCAACAGCACATCCACAACCTTAGAACTTTCTGTCACTGTCCCAGATTAAATGGAGGCATGAACCCACTATCTAGCATAAATACTCCCTCTTGGAGTTACAAGCATAAACTTGGCCAAAGCCTACACTAATAACGGAGAGCATGCAAGATCATAAACAACATAGGCATGTAGCATAGTATTCAATATTCATCGGATCCCAGCAAACACAACATGTAGCATTACAATAAGATGATCTTGATCATGATAGGCAGCCCACAAGATCTAAACATGATGGCACAAGAGGAGAAGACAACCATCTAGCTACTGCTATGGACCCATAGTCCAGGGGTGGACTACTCACACATCACTCCGGAGGAAGGCATGGCGATGTAGAGCCCTCCGATGATGATTCCCCTCTCCGGCAGGGTGCCGGGAAGAGCTTCAGAACCCTCCCGAGCTAGGGTTGACGACGGCGGCGGCTCTGGAACTTTTCGTGGATGGAGGCTCGGGTGTTTAGGGTTTTCCCGAGAAAGGCAATTTATAGGCGAAGGGGCGATGTCGGTGGAGGCCCGAGGGCTCCTCACCACGTGGCGGCGCGCCAGGGGTGGGACCCGCGCCACCACATGGTGAGGGCGTCTCGGTGCCCCCCTTCGTCTCTCCTTCGGACTCCGTGTACGTGACAGAAAAATAGGACCTTGGCTTTTTGTTTCGTCCAATTCCGAGAATATTTCCAGAACAGCTTTTCTGGAATAAAAAACAGCAGAAAACAGGAGCTGGCACTATGGCATCTTGTTAATAGGTTAGTCCCAGAAAATGCATAAAAATGCTATAAAGTGTGAATAAAACATGTAGAAATTGACATAATATAAGCATGGAACATAAGAAATTATAGATACGTTGGAGACGTATCATGGATCTTTTTATGAGTTAATATATGTTTGAGATTGCAATGGTTTTGTTTCAGTTATGAAAGTAGATGCATATTATGTACCCGTTCTTATTTACTTGTCATGATCAAGCATGTTTATGAGAGCGTGTGAGGGGGAACGTGTGCATTAGTTGGAGTAACGGGGGGTGGCTAGTGCAGTGAACGTGAGAGAAAGTTCTGCGATCCACTTGGGTGTTTTACCTTACTTTGTTGCCTCACTAGGGATAAAAAGAAATACCATGCTGCCGGAGATGTGGGTGTGACCATTGCCACTTCCTCCATGACTAGATCTAGCATGTTCTTATTTTAACTTCATGATACTTAATGCTATACTCTGAGTTATCTTAATTACTGAGGTGTTATGATTTAGTTCGCATCTTGGTGGAGTATAAGAGAGACTAATAACCAAAAGGTCTCTATGTTAGGACGTGATGCTCATATAATTATAACTTGTCATTAAACTGTTGTGTTGCAATCTCATATGTCAATTCTAGTGTTCCATTGTCTACCACTTTATTAAAGAGAGAGTGCATTTGTGAAACCATGAACCCCGGTCCATTTTTAATCATAAGAAACACCTTTCCAACCACTTTTACCACTTTTCTATTTTCTGCCATTTAAAAATCCGAAAATACAAAAACACTTTTACATCTTGCATTCATCATATAAAAAACCCAAAAATATCATTTATCATTGCTACCACCATCCTTGCATATTTATTTACCACCATTGCATATTTATTTCTTGTTTGCATTGCATATTATCTTGATATCATTCTCACACCTTATGCTTGACAACCACTAGGTGAGATTGATGACCAAAACATTTACTTTGTTTTGTAGGTAACCAAAAGAATGATAGGAAAGATAAATCTTCACTACTGATTCCCCGAGAGTTCGATATTAAACCCTCGAGTCACCCCTCGTGGGGAAAACACGTCTTCCACTTACTACACACTCTGCACTTGGAGTCTCAACCTAACCCATATTCTTTTGACGCAGGTAATTACGTCATCGGTATCAGCGGCACACGCGAATAATCCAAATCTGAAGCTGTCGTGGCGGGAACCGTCTTGGACACCGCTTGGCCGTGGATTCATGTCGTATGACTCTTGCCGTCGATTCGTACGCAGCACTATTCGGTACGCTCGATAAACCCTCTCTTTCTTCACGAGGAATAGAGGGAAAATATGTATCAGCGTATGCTTCCTTCTGAAAAAAACTAATTTTACAGCCATTCAATAAAAATTAAACGCTATTCTCAAAACAAAAAAATTAAACGCTCTTACAAAAACGAATTACGTTCTATATTTCAAGTTGCATGAAAATCGCAATAAATTTTCGAGTTGTGAAAAACTGAAACAAATTCTGAAAAAATCAAATCCTAGAAGTATTATAGCTATCCACTTTTTATTAGATCGTAAAACAACAATTTAAATGCTAAAAATAATACTGGGTGTTTTAGAGTTTTCGAATGATTAAACTCGGTTTTTTGAATTTTATAAAATAAATGAAGCTGGATCAACATCCCAAATTCTACTCTTAGAAAAGGGGAGAATGTGTGCGTGGTGAGGGGAGGAGAGGAATACTAAATATTACATTATTCTCTTCAAGTTACAACAGAAATAATAGTTAATTCATGTAGCCATATTTGGGATCGTCGAACTCCACCTACCATCTGCACTTCTGCAGTGGTTTCCTCTACATTTTGAACACCTCAGATTATTTCCCCCTTGTGACATATTCTTTCTTTTGTTATATTATTCTATGACCTACCATGCTCCTTCATCCCACTGCTTGTAGCAGCATGCCCATAGGGCCCCGCTGCTACCTCAGGTTGATTTTATTCATCTTACTTTTTTTTTTGTGTGTAGGCGATATTTTGTCCCTCGGCATGGCTCTTTTTTGTGTGTTTGGCAACCTAACGTGATGTTTTTTTTTCAAATCTTTCTTTTCGCTTATTCTGGTTGGATAAAAAAAATTAGTTTTATGCATCATTAGGTGATTTTGAGACCGGAGGCAACAAATCTTCCATTTATGAAAGATAAAAGTAACATGGAACATCAAAGCCATTGAGTCGCTCTCGTCAGGCCACAAAGCCCGTTCGTAGGCGATATCCTATATATCACTCGTTAGTGACGCGAAGCGGCTGCAGGGGCTAAAGGGCTTTGCTGATGGCCCATTTCAGTATTCTTATTTTTCTCTTACATGTGTTCTTTTTTTTCAGTTCTCAAAAAAAAGTGTTCTTTTTTCCTTTTCTTTCGTTTTCCCTTTTTCATATTTTCATATTTAGATTTTTAAAATGTTCAGTTTTGGAAAATCTTCGGTTATCAAAATGTCTAGATTTTTAAAATGTTCAGATAAAAGATTCAGTTTTGATAAATGTTCAGTTTAGAAAAATAGCCAAATAATACAGCAAATAGAAAAATAAATAAATAAGTAAATCACCTGTTAAATGGGCCGCATTATTGCAGCCAATTTAGTGGCGCTGCAGGCGGCGATAGTAGACGGCCGGCCATATACCAGCCCAAGTGATGTTGATTGGACACCCACTGGATCTCAGGGATGGAGAATTGGCATCGCGCCAGGTTTGTTGAGTGAACCTGCATGCATTCGTGGTAATTCAGGAGTATATAGCTAGCTAGGGTTGCATGCATGAACTCGCCCCAGTAAGTGTACCACAGAGGTGTCATCTTCAGAAAGAAAACATGACACATTTTGGCGGAACGGTCGGTGCAAAAAAACGTACTACTCCCTCCGTTCCAAATTAGATGGTTTACATTTGGACACGTATGAATGCATGTATACATGTAACATGTCTAGATATATTCACGTGTAGATAATTGAAACGGAACGAGTATAAGCAAAAATCCAGGGCGAAATGAACACGCCTTTTCCTTGCTAAGTAGTGTACGTAGGCAATGGGAAGGAAGAAGCGTTATCCGATGGAGTAAGCTTGGGACGGCGACGTGGAACGTCACTCTCCCACATCACTGGATCCACACGCACTCACGCTGACTTATTGCCAACCATTTCTCCACTCGTCGGCGCACGCGCCAACATTCCCTTGGCCCTCCTCCATCCATCACACACCTGTTCAACACACAGATTCCACACAGCAGCGATCTCCGCCATCATCATGCTGGCCTAGCTAGTGGCCTCGCCTTTGCAGAGCTAATCTATATATGTGTGTGATCACGGGCAATGCTGGGATCGCGATCGACCAAGATCGACCAAGCTCTGGTGTTTTCGTTACCAAACTCAATCACCCGCACTCGATCGCACTTTACGTCGATCGCCGTCGCATCCGTCGACCACAGTAGCTTGCTATTTCCACTCATAGTAAAAGCTACTAGCTGCATATATACTGTATATTTATATTGTGCTTGTGGTGTTTGGTAGAAAATGCATGCTACCTGAACACACGATCGAGCTCGAACTACGTAGCACGTGTCAAAAAAGGTTGGTTACGCGGTTGACTCAGCTCGTCGGTTGGGACACTTTTGGTTATGCTACTCCACTACTTAATTAGGATTAGCCGGAGTTCGGGTGTTGCGGCGGGTGGGCCTCGACGGCACGGCGTCGGCTGGAAGAAAGGTGGACCTGGAGAGAGGGTGCTCTGGCCGTGTTCGTTCAGCGTGCTCAGATTCCGTCGCGCGGCGGCGGATGGACCTTGCGGCCGTCTACGACAAGTGGTGGTGCCCTTCCTCCGGTGGCTGGTGGTACGGCGACGGCGGTGGCGTTTAGGTTTCTCGGGAGCGTGGCGGTGGACCTGGTCGTGTTCTTTCCAGGAGGCATGGGGTGCTCTGTGCATGTTTGCAGGGTTTTCTTTGTATTTTTGTTTCTTTGTTGGATCGCCCTGTAATTTGTACTCTGCTTCCTAATATATGTATCAGGTCCTTTCCTCAAAAAAAAAAAAAGAGAGGTGTTTTTGACTTTTATTACAATCCGGGCTACTCTACCGACAACCGGCATCCAATCGCTCAAACGTTTCGCTCCCGCGGTAACCCATAGATACATTTCCTTTTTGATCTTGTCGAACACGATAGTAGGCGGTGAGTGCTTGTTTCAGAATACTGGAGCGTTGTGTTCATTGCAAAGTTTTCAAGATGTGAGAAGGATGAGGGAAGCAATGGCTTTGCGGTGGGAGGGCCGAATCGGTCATGTGAAGCCCCCAATTTTGCAGGCTTTTTGTTAGCCATTGGTGAATGTCACCGAAATAGAGGCCAAGCCAAACTTTGAGGAGGCATCAAAGTGGCATGGTGTAACGGCATTGAGCAAAGAGGTGATCAACCGACTCGCTCATTCTTTCGCAAACCGGGCAAACACTGCAATTAGGCCAACGCCGCTTTTCTCAAGACGGTCCGCCCGTCCATAGCCTATATTGAAGCGCAAGCCACGCAATTTCGTTGACTTTGGCGTAGGTGCCCAAACCTTACAAAAAAAAATCATGTTAGTGGATGTGGACCAAGAAATTGAGCTTGATAGGCCAAGGCCGCCGAGTATTGGTCGCTTGCCGATAACTTCCAAAAGATACCATCGGTCACCTCCTCATCAAGCTCGATGCCTTGGAGTTTAATCCATAGGTAAATGAATTGTCCCAAATGATCAAAGGAGAGTTTCCCAGAGATGTCGATCTTGGGGCAATCCAATCATCCTCGTGCAAAGCCTTGTTGAGACACCACCTTTTCTTTTGGATATCGCATAGATGAGAGGTGCAATATCTTTTGGTTTATCCTCATTTAACCACGGTGCATCCCAAGACGGCGTTTTCTTTCCATGCCAGCCTCCACCTCCTTCTAATCCAAGGCATCAGCGAAGGAGCAGTGGCGGCGCGCCGGCGATACGTATTGTGTCTCGTCTTCGACATCGGGATCCTAAGGGCGTCGTTGTAATTTCTTTTGTTTTCTGGATCTTTCTGTAAAAGACCTTGCGTAATATCAGTTGATCTTTCCCGCAAAAAAAAAAAAAACCTCGGTGGAGGCATAAAAAGGGTCCATGTGCCAAATATTGCATTACTTCTACCAATCCATTCATCTTGAATACACAAAGCAAACTGATCAAGGCTCATAGCCAAAGCATAAAAAAAGAAAAATAGCAAAAAGGTCTTTGGTTTGGTGTGGTGTGGCCCAGGATATCCCGGGCAGACACGATTAGATCCGAGTTCGTTGTCGCATCATTGCAGCATTTGACACACACACACACGCGGCCGCTTTCCTTTATCCTGCATGCCCATATAGAAAAGCCAACACCTTTTTCCTTGGCCCATTCTACGTGAGCCCCTCTCCGGTCGCGGAGGACCGCCGCTCCGGCCGCCGCCAGACACCTGGTGCCATGCCGGCCGCTCGACGCCGGCCACCGCCTGACACACACTCGATCGACCTTCTCGCTCCTGCTCCTGCACATGCATCTGTGTGGCGTATTTCTCAGCATCATATGTTGTCGATCAACATCATCGACAGACGACAGACATCCTGGCTGGCTGGCTGCGTCCATCGATCATGCCATTCTTTGACAGTGCGCGAGCTCGAGATGTGAATGATGCACCCTGCTCTTCTTTACAGATGGATCGATGTATGTATTTCAGAGGAGCTGTCAAAGCATGCTTCAGCTGTCAAGCTCCTACTGGTTTGTTCTCAAGATGCACACTCTGCTGATCGATGAGTTTGCAGCAAAAGCGTAGTGCGATTGTGCCATTTATTCCCGTCAGGCTCCACCAGGAGCTATAGCTGAGGCCCTCCAAATGACACTTGTCTTGCCTGCGGATGGACGATCTGGCAGGTACATTGTCCTGTTCAACAAAAGAAAAGAAAAGAAAATAAAAGAAAAGAAAAGAAAAGCAGGGGACATAACATAAACATGGGGCTCACGGCCTCATCTCCTCACGTCACACATTATTTGTCACGATGGCTTTGGTGATTTCAGGTGTCCCATAGACAAAAAAAACTTAAGTTGTACACTTTTAAGCTTAGAATTAATTGTTTTTTATAAACTTAATTTTACGCGACCTCAATAAGATGTCAATATAATTTTAGCTTGTCGGTTATTACGTAGGGACGACTTAGAGATGCCTGTAGTTAGAGATCTTTCCTACTTACAAATATTTGAGATGATAGTCGTCCGTTCACTCTTTTTCTAGCGTACCTCGTAACAAGTCCGGCTATTTAAACCTAAGAGTATAGCAGCAAGTTAATATCTTATTCGCAAAAAAAAGGGTTAATATCTCCGCTGCCGCCGTTAATAAACAAATGCATCAATGGGAATTAATTATATATGAAACATGAGTAATTATATTTTTTTTTTTTGTTCCGTAGCATACCATCGAGGTATCAATAGTTGATCAAGAATTTATACTGTGATGAAATATGTGGCAATATCACAACTTTATGAATCGTCACAATATCTGTTTACATATCACTAACTACTACATTGTTTTAGTAGAAAAAATGCATAGCCAATATTTCCATTATCACAATTATGAGTAGCTTGAATCACTTATTTTTTTTATTACTCATATCTATTGTCCAACATTTTGTATTTACCTCTTCATATACCTCAAGCCTTCTCAATGTTCTACTATCGTCCATGTGTTACAACACCATTATTCAAGGTCCTTCTCCTCATTCTCTGACGCCAGCCTATTCGAGGACACATCCGTGCTACGTGTCACCATTTGCTAAGTTGGAGGTTCCCGGTGCCCGCCAGTCTTCTAATGCTACCAATACCTGAACTACAGTTTATCACCTTGCTCACTAGTCACCACAAAGGGACGACTCCCCACCCGCTCCTACTTCCTACTTGTCGACCACTCTCCCACACCGACCCATCATCATTCCCTCTCACAACTGCCAGTTGGGTCAACGTGATCACATAGGAGAAATCAAAGAAATAAAGAAAGAGGGATGATCTTTGGCTCTCGAGCTTCAGTGGTCCTGATATTTTAAAAAATAATCAAAAATTAAATTTAAAGTTTCAAAAAATCAAAAAAAAATACGCAGATACATGCACATGTTGTCTTAAAAAACGAGACCACTGGATTTCAGCAGCTACAAGTGTTTTTCCGAAAGAAAGTTAAGAAGAATTGAGTGCCGATTTTGTGCAAAGTCTAAAAGAAAATTGTACTCCAGAAAAGAGATAAATAACCAAACCACCTGATCGAACGCGTGGACACAGAGCCACCGGCACGCGCCAACACCCTACGCAAATACAGACAGTAGAGGTGTGACATGGTCATGACGCCATGCTGAGGTCACGCCGAGAGACGACACTCGCGCAAGGTAGTGCAGCAACTGCTGCAACGATCAGCAGATGTGGGGCCACCAAGCCAGCCAGCTTTTAGCTATAGAGAGGAGAGAGAGAACCGACCAACGCCGCTGGAACGGCGGCACGTCAGCTTTTCCCAAAGCCCACTTCCCGGCCATCCATCGCCTTCCCCCCGGGCTTATCTGTCGGTCACGCGTGCCGAGTGGAAGCCATCCGGCGAGGCGCCGATCCGGTTGTCCCTCTTCCCCTCGCCGGAATCTGCACGGCGCCGGCGAGTGACCGGGCACCTACCGGCTGACGGCTGAAGGCACGGCCTCGGAAAAAGGTTGACGCCGATGTATCGGCCGGGGAACCCTGCATCTTTCAGTGTTGTTTGGTTTGTTTTAGATAAATGGATCTCTTCTTTCGCCGTCTGTTCTTGGACTCTTCCAAATAACACGTACAGCACAACCCAAATAAAAGAAGAAATAACCTCTACTCTCTCCGTTCCAAATTAGATGACTTCCATTTACCTAAATACGGATGTATCTAGACTTGTTACACATCTAGATACATCTACATTTAATAAATGGAAGTCATCTAATTTGGAACAAAGCGAGTAATATTTTTTCGCGAGAGACACACGAAAAAATTGAATTCGTACAAAACGTAAGATATATGACATCCAAAGTAAGATAGCAAGAAGAATTTACGTCGCACATAGTGTGGTTAAATCCCCACGGTGCACGTGTGTGTCTGAGTGGATTTGGACAAAACTATAAAAATTTAAAGTTTTGCATAAAATAACCTTATTTGAAAATAATTTAATTATTTTTGAAACACGGTACAACGCAGACGACGCTCACATATACGTCCACATACTCACCCATATCAACGCACGCACGCACCCAACCCCTATGAGCACCTCCGAAAAACTGAGCCGACGGTCGGATCTTGAGATTGACGAAGTCATCACAAGCGCCTCGCTGTCGACAGGAACCCGCCTCTCACTGAAGAATATTCCGCCTAAATGATAAACACCATTCTCAAATCTGAGATTTGAACTCTGGTGGGATAGGGATACAACCACCCTTCTAACCATCCTACCAAAGCCAGGTTCTCAATAATTTTAAATCTTTAACCCCTATTCATGTCGTCGTGCTCCAACCGTCTCTCCAAAAGGTTAACACCAATATATAGGCTGATGAATCGTGCACGATAATGGGTATTTCTTATGTCGTATTAAGACGGTGTAACCAAATACAAACAACTTGTATCGATCCCTGTATTAATACTCAACAAGTGCGGCCGAAGAAAAATAGCAATAGAGAGAATTCCACTTTTTACTTTCTATTTCCTTTACGTTCATTTTATTCTACGATATTTTACCTTCAGTTGTGTCAAGTGTTTTTTTTTTCCTAGTAAGTCATTTAGCCCTGGTTCTAAAAGCGTTATCCCACTCGGGCCAAGGCAATTGGCAACTTGGAAAATTGAAAGCCTATATATATTATAGTCAAACTATGTAAAGTTTGATCAAGTCATGAAATATATCTTTGTATGATATCGATACGGTATTATAATTGTTGATTTTTTCTCTGAAAACTTGGTTAAATTTTACGTTGTTTGACTTTTGAAAAAAGTTATATGGTGAAAGAGCATTTCACTTCGTAAATAGTTTTGTAGTTGATTTTTTTTTTTTTTTGAACTGGGGCAAAAGCTTTGCCCCAATCTATTAATTAAGAAGGAGTTTACAAGAAACTAAAAATAGTGCAAAGGTGTAGCTTCTTCCTCGACCATGGTACCGAGGAGGTCTACTTCATGTACAAGCACCCCGACTACCCCCGTTCTGATTCTGACGGGGACGAGGATGACATTTGAGAGCTCATGCCAGTAGTTACAAATAAGTTAACTAGATCGATGAACAATAAGAACTTTCTCTGTTGGGTGGCGCAGCCACTGCTATTTCTGTGAACGTTTCGATTTTTATGTATTTTCTGGTAATTGCAGTATATTGAATTTAGATTTTTTTTTTGAATTTCCGAAAATTAATCACTGGCGTGACCTTACACGCCAGTAAAACCAATACGCCACCGGCAGGACCATACACGCCAGCAATCTCAATAGGTCACTAGCGTGGCCCACGCACACCGGTGATTCCAAACGATCACCGGCGTGGCCTCGCGCTCGCCGGTGATCTCAAATAGCACTGGCGTGAGGTTACCGGTGTGGCCATGTCTCGCCGGTGATTCCAAAAATGTCACGCCAGTGATTAGTTGTTTCCTTGTAGTGATGTACTGCTAAGACCTGTTTGATTCATAGGATAGGAAAGATGTAGGAATAGGAAAAGCATAGGATTGCCATGTCATGCACACTCCAATCCTATAGATTTGGTTTGTACCAATGTTTGTTTGATTCCACCAAAGGAATTGTAAAAAGAGGTTGGAGTGGATGCTAAAATTTCTATGGGAAGTAGTACAAATGATTGCTTAGGAAAAATTCCTATAGGATCCAATCCTACAAATCAAACAAGTAAGAAAGAAAATTTCCTATAAGATTGAATCCTCTAAAAATCTTATGCAATTCTTTTGAATCAAACAGGCCCTCAGTTAGTGGTTTACTGGTCTGTGCTATGTTAGCTTTCAGCGGACTCGTGCAAGTCAAGAGTAAAAAAATGTACTTACTGTATTTGTTAGTAAGGGCTCCTGACCGAAGGGCCAAATTAAGTACTACTCGTGCTAAAGTATAGTACTCCCCACACTGTTCAATCCAAACTGGTCCTGGATTATCCCAGGGAGACTGCCGCAGTTTATTATTGGAGGGTGCACAAAGCGCATAAAAGAAATATTTCTTTAAAAAACAGGTTTAGCTTTTCGCTTTCATGATCGAATATATTTATGGAGTTGGGTCGAGATGTTCTTCTTGCGCGTGTGCGTGATCGTGTCACGAGGTGTTAAACTACAGACTGAGTGTCAATGGGATTCAGTGAACTGATTGACTTTGTTCGTGTCACGGATTTCCAAAAATGCACACGCCATTTCTTTATCAACAAGCATGCATGCATGGACACATGAACATGGACGAATTCTCTCCTATGAGGACATGAAGCCCGAGAAAACAGAGCACAGCGAGAGTGAGTGAGAGGACACGAGAAGAAGGAATGAACTGAGGTGACCCTGAGCCACATCTAAGTCTAACCCTCAGACGATCACATCCAGACTTCTTGGTCAAAGCCGACGTCGGGGCAATGGTCGAAGAGATCGACGCCAATGTCGCCGCCGCCGCTGCCGGACAAGATGCTGGCCCAGTCCATGTCGATGAGGGCGTCGACCTGGAAGAGGTCGACGGGGTCGGGCCAGTCGACCACGTCCGCGCCTCCGGGAGTCGCGACGGAGGCCGAGGAGGAGCTGCAGGAGGACGGGGACACGGCCGACGCGGAGCAGGTGGCGCCCTGCTTCGGCTCGGCGGTCGTCGGCGCCTCCTCGCTGTCGTCGTCGGCGCTGGCGCCGGCCGGTTCTTGGGACGAAGCCTTGGGTGGCTCTGGCTCATCACAGTTCGGGTGCTGTGGATCCGGCTGCAGGTTCCCAAGGGGATCATCATCAGGCTTGGTGGCTCGTGAGACGACTGGCTGGTGGGTAGCGGGGTCGATGCCCATCTTCTTGAGCTTCTTCCTGATGTGGGTGTTCCAGTGGTTCTTGATCTCGTTGTCCGTTCTCCCCGGCAGCCGCGCCGCGATCTTGGACCACCTGGCCGGGAAACACAAGACCACAATTCAGAGTCCATCCACCACCATGGGGGCAAAGAATCGACGTGAACAGCACAGGAGAGAGAGCATGATGATGTATACCTGTTGCCGAGCTGCTTGTGGAGGTCAATGACGAGCTTCTCCTCGTCGTCGGAGAGGAGTCCGCGCTTGAGGTCGGGGCGCAGGTAGTTGGTCCAGCGGAGGCGGCAGCTCTTGCCGCACCTGAGCAGTCCCGCGAGCTTGGGGACGAGCCTCCAGCAGCAATGGCCGTGGGAGAGGAGGAAGGCGACGAGCTTCTGGTCCTCCTCCGCCGTCCACGGCCCCTTCTTCAGCCCCACCTTCTCGCAGCACGGCTGCCTGCCCATGTGGTCAGTGGTCACCAGGTGAGAGAGGGGCGATCGAGCACCTGCCCGAGTCTCAAGGCAAAGGCAAGGCAGGGAGTAAAGCGTCGCGTCGACCTTGATCTGGGAGCGGAGGCGCAGCGCGGGGGATTAATAGGCGCGGCCGGAAGTGGAAATGGGGCCGCGCGCACGTGTCAGAGGCCAGTCGTACGTGTGAGCCGGCCTCTGACCTCACCCACAGCCACACGGATGACCTGCTAGCTTAGCTACGGCTAGGGTGCACCGCCACCGGAGCCGGAGGCCGCGGATTACACCATACCGTCAGGAAAACGGGCCACGGATTACGCCATACCGTCAGGAAAACGGGCCACGGATTACCAGGTGGGCCTTGGTAACCAACACGGCAATATTCTCGAGGAAGAGGTAAGGTAGATTCTTGGAGATTCTTTCCCGATTCTCTGAATGAGATCGAGGAATATGCCAAGTTTCTGCTGACATGCACCACTTGACGTGAGCATGAGCATCGTGATCCTTTTTTACTAACTCGATGGATCAATGCAGTAGCGCGACACGCAACTCAACTGCTTGAACTGACTGAACCTCGTTGTTTCGCAATGAAAGAAGTAAACCTCCTGATGTTTACGACTCTGGTGAAGTCCTCACTGTTACAACTGTCGATGTTACTTGCATGCCCTTGGGTAAAAACAATCAGTGTACTGTACTCCTGCTGCCGGCTTGCGAGCTTTCCTTCCACTCCACGTGAGCAGCGGCAGCGCGATTCATGAACCTCGATGGATGCGGTAGCGCGACACGGAACTCAATTGCTTCGAGTGGTTCTGACTGTTACAAAACGGAAGAAGTAACCTCTGATGTTTACGACTCTTGGGTGAACTGAACTGCTCACTGTTAGTATAACTGTAGACTGTTGTTAGCACTCACTGTTACAACTGTGGTTTGCACAGGAGTGCAGACCATAATCATGTAATAAGGTGAAAAGAATCAAAGTTTGGGCTAACCCTTATCAGAGCGAGAGAGAGGTGCTGCCGTGCACCCCGCGGTCCCCTGTGACAAGATGTCCATGGCTCGGAATGTGGGTACATTGGCGTCTCGTCTGGTGCCCATAAACGAGAAACAGTCCTTGTCGCCTGCCCCGTGACAAACCCTGCGAGCTACGTAGCATGCAATGAAAATGCTCAGCTCAGATCGGCGTCAGAATGGTTAGCCCCTGACCGTGACCATCAACCAAACAAAGCGCCATCATCATAGAAAAATGAGGTACATAACTGACCGCCAACAGATTGCAGAGCTCCGGAGTGACGGATTACACAAACAGGGGATGTACGGGGCCTAGGATAAATATCTTTTGACTGACAAGTGATGATTCTGTTGTAAATTACAAATGCCACTAACGTACTACTCACTACAACACTGCTAGATAACCTGTCTCTAGCCATTGTGATGAAAATCCAGATTACAGTCTGGAAGCTACAGGTTACAAACGCTTGAGGTTCAGGCCTGTACAGTGAACTCCGCCGAACCGCGGTTCCGGGGTGTTTTACATCATCCATGTGTTGTTATGTAACATTAGGATGGGTGTTGCACAACTAACTTAGGATGGGTCGCTGCATAGATTGAGGAGTTTGGATCAGTCTTCAGGTGGGAGAGGAGGTGCTGCACGTCTGGCCTAAGTATATCCACCACTTTCCCGCACAGCGTCAGTATCTCCACTTTGGGTTTGCTCGTACTCTGAACAGGGCCGCCTTGGCCTTCGTACATGACCGCGTGGTGCCTGTTTTTAGCAGCAAGAAATATGAAGTGATTCGTATCAAAGCTTAAACAGAGAATGAACAGCTGAAACGCAGAACGAGAACTTGGACAAAGAGCATGCCAGAGATTTTTCAACGAGAAAGATGAAAATTAACTTACAAGAAGTCGATGATGTCTGCAATTTCTGATGCATCTACATGAGGAGAGGTCTGAGAGTTCTTCCCAAAGACATCCCCCAACACATTGAACAGCAAAGCCAATGTCTGAAGATCCCAGCAACACAAGAAAATTAGTACTACAAAAAGAAAAATGTACTTCATGTAACAATGTGCTGGACCACCGGTGAAGCCAGTAGTGGAGCAGGCGGAAATTGTGAAAATTAGGGATATATCAAGAGGTCACTACCCATCCCGCGCGTGCCTCTCTCTCTCCCCCCTTATCCCCTTCTCTTTTTTTTTTTTTGAGGAAATGTAGCGCCCCCTACTTTCATTCCTTACGAGAAGCTGGCAGAGCCAGTAGTACAAATAAGTGTAAAAGCAAAGAAAGATTTACAAGGAGGTGAATGGATCTAAGGCATCACTAGTTTGGTGGGTGACGAAATCCGACAACACCACCTAAACCAGCCTGATTCCAACGGTGTAGTTCATCTAAAAGGACACCTGATCAACCGTGGCAGCTTTGCTGTCAAAGATACGAGCAGTACACTTTTTCCAGAGCATCCACCAGGTGAGCATAGTGAGAGAGTTCCGAGCTTTCCGAGTAGTGCCAGTGGAGCCATGCAGAGAATCCAGCCACCATGTTGCCAGGTCATCAGTAAGCATCAAAGGGGTAGCAGGCTGATGCAAACGAAGCTATGTTCTGACCTTGGACCAAACAGCTTGCAAGAAGGAACATTGGCTCTTCCTCCTCTATTCGCCTTCCTTGCGGGGGGGCAGGGTGCGGTCGCCGGTGCCAGACTTAGGGGTGGAAGCGTGCAGGTCGCCGGCATTGGAGGAGTGGTGTGTGTGTGTGGGATGGGGGGGGGGGGTCTTAGAGGGATGACCGGTCCGGCGGTAGACTGGCTCCACATTGGTGGGTGGGAAAGGCGGTGGTTGCAGGGGCGCTGGATCTGGGAGGTTCAGTGGAGATGGTCGCCGGAGTTGGAGGGGATTGGGGAAGGTGTGGTGTTCAGACAGCCCCCTTCCGAGTTGCGACAACCTCTAGGGCAGCCGGAAGTGACCGTGAGCACGGGTGATCACAAAATAACCCCTCCCCGATGCTATGGGACGTAGCCACCCCTGTGGCCTTCATGAAGCTCTACACATGGGGGAAAAACCTTCTTGTACAAAGTCTCCCCCAAGTTTTCTTAAAGCACCGCCATGCGAAGAGAGGAGAGATCGGGCATGTGACATCTGTGAACACACGTGCAATGTGCTAGAATGGGTCTAACTTCAAGATAGAAAAGACCTGGTCCAAACGTACTACACTCCAAAGAGGTTTGTACATAGAAGCCGTGAATATCTCAAATGGTGGAACATGATCTCTTGCTTCGTATATTAAGATAACAGGTACACCATACATTAATTCAGTTTAAATAGTGAACTTAACAAAGTTGTAACACATTTTCTTGGTAACTGGGAAGTAGGAAGGGAACAGCAAGCATACCTTCATGAATAGAGGTCGAGCAAAAGCTAGACGGGGCAATAAGGGGCCTAATATGCGGAAGGCAATTCTCAGCATGGCAACTGAATTCACTGGCCGGAGATGCTTGATGACAGTATGTGAAGATTCCAGCCACTCTTGTGGAAGATTGCTAAAGAATGCGTGTAGAAGGGCAACAATGTTACCTGTAATCAAGGCAGAAGAAACACATGGTGAGGCAAAACGGCAGCAACATATTAAATTAATGCTCAGCTGAATGGGCCAAATGTTAAAGTTGAACAGGTGCAAAGAACACAGTAAAACCAAAAGGGCTTACGGTACCTATGGCTGTCGATGTATTGTCCTGTGAAGCCCATGTTGGGTCCAGAAGTGCATAACCAACAGCAGAGTCGAGCTCTTTAACAGGTCTCGAACTATCAGCAAGCCAACGACAATCTTTTATGATTAGAGCTGCTTCCGAGTATAGTTGCATGTGAAATTCAGGTGGGAGTTGTGCCAGCAAGAAGCCACATGCTTGAATCATCAAAACAGACAATTGTTGGCAGGAGTAGCCACTTCTAGAAACAAAGTTAGCACTGATTCCACCTGCAGAAGTGTTTGCTCGGTTGGCACCCGCAGATTCAGCAGCCCCACCTGAAGGAGAAGTTGGCAGCCCAGAGTTTTGGCCCAAACCAGCAGACATTCCTTGACCAGTATTTGACTGTATAAGCATTGCTTGTATATGTGCTATTAATTGGACTAGAGAAGACACTATTTGAGAAGCTGGCACAGAAAGTGAGAGAATCTCAATAGCCGCTGTTTCCAAAACAAGCTGTGTGTATGACCCAGGATCCTGATTTTGATAAAATGCCCTCTGACCATCGGGGCTACTATTTCCACCAGCTTGCGTGGATGCATGAGGCTTGCTGAAACTTGTGCGCGCTGTATTGCCAGAAGCATCTGCTGGATTTGATTTGGACTTGCTACTCAAAGGAGGTATGACATTATTAACAAGGCCTAGCAAAAGGTTGGCAAAGTATTCCGGTGGTGGGCAAATAGAAGAATTTGAGGACCCTAAATATTGAGCAAAGGATTCCGAGAAAGGAGTCTGTAAAATGCTCACAATTAGTATGAATAAAATAAGACAGGTAGAAGAGTTTCCACAGAAAAAGAGTAAACAGGGCTTTACCTTGGTGCTAACACCCAGCACGTTGAGGATCCTGACAATTAGCTTGCTTGGAAGATTACCATAGAAGTATGCAAGAATATCCCGCACAAATGTAAATCTCAGTGGGTGGAAGGCGAGAAAGGTAGAATAAAATGCAAGAACTCTATCTGCGATATCTGTAGCATCGTTCTCAATAAGCCTATAAATTATCAGCGGAATGACTGGAAGCAAGCGGGCAGCAATGTCATCGAAAAAGGGCGGATAGCTGCATGGACACCATAAATTATAGTGAATCAAGCTTCTATGACTTACATAAGACCCTAAAAGGGAAAGATACACTAACAGAATACGGTTTAAAGAGTCAAATACACCTAAATCAACATAATATGTCATGCTACAAACCTACAAGATCGCATAAACATAGAAAGTAAGAAATTATCAGAAGATATTTATCAGCCAGTGGCTTCGGGCTAGCACTCCCCTCATTAATTTTTACAAGTTCCGCTGGCGTCAAGAGGGTAATTCATTGCACTGCCTTCACACTACTCCCTGTGTCCCAAACTGGAGACCCGCTAATTCTTGGGCTCACTTTGTACTTTTTTTAAGTATGGGCTTCGGCCTCTGATCGGGAGCAACATACTCAGACTATTGGCATTGGCCCGGGCATATTAGAAGAATTAATGAAACTGAACTTTGACAAATTACAATGTATTCTTAGTACTACCTCCGGCCCACTTTAATTGTCGCGGAGAGAGTACTAAGCTAGTACAAAGTACTATACAGCTCGCGACAATAATTACGGATCAGAGTACTACTACAAAAGCATGCTCATAAGAAAGTACTTCCAAATACGAATCTAAAGATAGCATTTTCCTATCGCTACACCTGTATATTGCATTACTAATTACGTGACATCTGAATCATGAAAAGCATGAGTGGATTAAAAAATCAAGAGTTAGAAAAAAAATAACATAAAAAGTAGATATGTTTCTTTGCTAGGAAAGTAGATTATAGCCCATTGCTAAAGTAAAATCTAATCATAGCAATAAGTAAAGAAAAGCATCCTACATCCACACTTAAAAATTCAGCAAGTCAAAGCTAGTGCCCATATAGTTGGGAACAAATACACATGAACCATACTAGAAAAACATCCCTGACTAAATACAAAACTCGGTACCACAGTGCCCTCTAATTTATCTAGAGCTCCAAAATATATCAGATTTTTTTTGTATCACGCAATTTGTTTAACAAGAAAATTAGCAATGAAACAGCGAGCTAGTATTGCTATTCAATAGACAAATAAGACTAAGAATGAATCTGTTCTATGCATGTGTTAAACGAATACATTATATATCATTCAAATTTGAGATACATAATTGCACAAGAGCTAGTTATCAGTTCAAAGATTGCAATTACCGGTCCTTCCATGAGAGATGGTTACCAAGAGCTTTCTGGAGCTCAGCTCTTTTTGGAGGTTGATTTTTTAGCCAATGCTCAGGAGAACGAGAAGCACAGAATGCTTTAATTCTGTGCTGAAGTTCCGGTCTTTCAAGCAGACTAATCTGTAATGTTAAAGTTATTATCAAAGGAAGTCCCAAGTTTTTGCATGCACAGATAAAGCAACTAGTGAGTAGTAACACAATAAATTTATCAAAGTATAATGCCTTCTAAGGACCTTAATACAAACTAGAAAATCTAGGCAGTTTTAGTAAAAACTAGCAAGCTCGAGCACTGGTTGATACTCTCTCAAAGACCCTGTTTGTCTGGGCTTGTGCTTGTGGCGCTTCTAGCCCTCTCAGAGGACCAACTCAACGAACACCTAATGTTTTAACTAGGCTTGGTAGAAGCACTTGTCAGTTTTACGCTAGAGTGGAGACTGGAGAAGCACCAGCTTCGCAGACCACTCCACGAGCAGTGGCTAAGTTTCAGCCCGACGATCCCTGGCAGCTGCCACGGCTCTGCAGAGGACCCTTAGTCCAAGTTATAGCAGGTAATGAGGAATTAACAAATAGTTTCAATAGGCAAAAAGCAGTTGGCCAGGAGCAGTTGAAGTTGGTCCAGGCTATCCGCCCAGGCTGGCTCAGCCACTACCCACAAGATGGACTCACACTTCGCATACAAGAAACTGGCAGTGCATATATAAAGAGAAATCCTTCTTAGTTTCTCCTCATCCTCAATCTAATATCCGCCCATCTCCCATGGGATGGAGGTGCTTAAGTTTTAAGAGAAGACGACGTGGCAGCTGAAGAGCTCCCCTCTGCCGTCATCTGTCAGTCCCCGCCAGCCTATGGAGTCCTCCTCGTCCACCTGTGGTCTCCTGCCCAAGTTTCCAAGCCCTACGCAGAACTGAAGCTCAACAGATGACTACTGTGAGTTCCCATCCTCCGTGCCCACAAGATCTCCTCCACCCTCAGCCGGTGGTGCCCTCCCGTCGTCCCTTTGTCACCCTCTTGCTGACCGTCTTCCCCGACGTCGGATGCATTCTGAAGCTACAAATAGAAGACTATAAAGTCCATGGGATGCAATAAAGCCTTGTAGATTTGCATCCAAATCAATCTCAGGCTATGGTCACTGTCCACCAGCTGACCAGCTCCAGCTGTTTCTTAGTCTTACTAGCTCCAGTCTGAACAAACAGGGCCATGTAGATGATATACGGACATACACGGTCGTAGCCACTGCAGTACCAACTCTTGATAATCATGCTTGGTAGTGGCATAGATATACACCCATAGACTAAGCTATACATAGGTATAGAGTAGATACTCTATGTGGTACTTCTACATCATTTTGATATAGTTATGCGTCACCATAAGACATCCACATGTTACCATCTGTTACTATTTTGATGACTAATACAAAAACTATAACATGTTACCATATCCAAGTGTTTTACAACTTGCACAAGCTTTAGAAACTGCCACTAGGGTAGAAAACATGGCTAGTTTTCAGCTAAGTTATACTTAAATATACGTTAGGGTACTTCATGCCTACTCCTACAACATTTTAGTATATCCACGTGTTACCCTAAGGCATTCACAGCCTGTTTGTTACTATTTTAATGATTAAAAGAGAAACTGTAACATGTTACCATAGCCATGTGTTTAACAATTTGTACGAGTTATGAAAACTGCAAATAGTATAGGAAAAATGGTCTAGTTTTCAACCCACAAGTCCAGAACTATGGCTAAGTCTACTTTTAAACCGTAACTCGAAAATCATTCTTGAGAACCTCAAACCAACGAGACAGACCACTTTTCAACCTCAGGCGATTTCACAAGTGGTTTCAGTTGACGTGGATGCCAATTGTTTGCGTATCACTACCAATGCATGGACTAAATCAGTGAAGGGTTGAAAAACTATTAGCGGCTTTAATATTTAATCACAAACAGCTGTTGAACTGGTTTTGAGTAGAAATGTAAGCTATCTAACAATTGGTAAAATCGTAACTAAATAATGGTTACAGAACTTATAATATATATATTAACGTGATTTAGAAAAAATGGGATGCAAATCTGAAATTTGTAAGAGGACTTACCACAAGACGTAAAGCATAAGGATCATCATCCCTGTCAATAAGAGCTAGCAGCAGAATGTCCAGTGGAACAAGCTCATGTGTCCAAATAAAGAATGCAAGATTTGTGATTGCTTTGGAAAGTAAATCCTGCATAACAAAAGTTACCAGAAAAAATTACACGCTAGCTACTAGAAAGGAAAGCCACATACATAAATAGCCGAAGAGACAACTTTTGTATTAAAAAAACGGATATCTTGAATCACCTGCGCTAGATGCCCTCGTTGAAGCTCAAGCTGGATATGATGCAGAAGAACATCAACCATTGCATAAATGTTTGCCGTAACTTCTTCAGGTGAAAACTCTCTCAAGACACGAGCCTGCGTTAAGATCAAGCAACACATATAGAGTAACAGAAACAGTCGTACTCGTGTCAAAGTAATAAAAAAATCATACAAGATTTGCGCTGTTGATCTCAAGATGTCCATTCATTAGCATCCAAGCACCAGCGCAAAGAAATTGACGATGTTGAGTGAAACTGTGGGTCAAATAAGTCATGACATAGTTCGGTTCAGCGGATGGTGACAGTAGCTGGTTGCATTGATTAATAACCGTAGTTTCTGCCTGAAATGGGAATAACGTCAATACTAAATGCGAAGAATAACGAAACCTGGCACAGTATTTCATCTCATAAACATGTGATACAACTTAAGGAAACCAAAAGTTAAGCTAGGTTGGGAATTCAAGACCTTTGGAGATCTGATGCTCATTTACACACGTCCAGAACAAGTATATAGAAATACTGTATTTTCAGGTCAATGAAACTCGTTCAACTTAATCACCAAGTACCAAAGTACCAATAGGTAATAATATCATCTGGAGGTTGTAAGAATTTAATGACATTTTTTATGCTATAATAGTACATGCTTCAAAAAAGTTAACGAACAGAAGCTCAATTTGGCAATCGGCAATAAAGATGAACTATAGGCTGACTAAAATGCTGATCAGAGATGCATGCGGATAAGATGGCCAAACACTTGTCCAGAAACATATGAAATTATACCTTCTGCCATTGGTGGATAGCTTGTCCCCTCTTATCCATCCTCCCCATTAAGAAATCACGAATAAGGGGAGGGAAATAGCGTAAAGTCTTTTCTGACCATGTGTGCTGACTGGTTGCCATAATTTGCTCTAACAGTGGTTGCAGATAAACCATGTGTTCAACCTCGGCAATTCCACGTGTCTTGATGGTGATAGCAAGGCTTATTATGGTTATGCGGTTAAGCGTTTCAGTAAACTCAGTTGGTCCCTACACATACATAGAAGTTCAGTCCACGGACTAGTGATAGTCGAATTTCCAAAGAAAAGCCTGTATTATTTTACCTTTAACTCTTTTTTCACCAAAAAGAAATCTCTCAGTGAGAGAATTAAGTTCATGCACAGATTTTCAGCTAATCTAAAAAGGCGATGCTCTCCACGTTTCCCCTTAATCATAGATATTATCTTTGTGACATCATACATCAATGCCTTGCTTTTTCCATGATACCTAAAATAGATCCATATTGATGTAAGCCAACAAGAAAATGCAATGCTATCAATAAAAGGCACAAACTTTTTGAGCATTTCCAAATATAGAAGTCTTTCAAAGGAGGTGAAAAGAAAGGAGAAAGAGAAGGTAAAAGAAATATTCAAGTAACGAATCCAATCTTTTTATGAGCCAAATAAGCTACTGACTTTTAGGAAAAAGGAAGAAACCAAAGACTAAATTAAGTAGAGAATTACCTGTACAAAGGAAGCAGTCTGTAATTCAGTATCTCAAGTAGGAGCAAAGACACACCAGATTTGCTCAGAATAGATGGCGATCTTTGGGTTAATGTCTGCCAAGTTAAAATAGTACGAATGTATCAGAATTTCCATATGACTATGATTTGCATGAATTGAGAAAAAAAACACATTTTAGGCTTACAATTGACAATTACAGAGAGTAATTCAGAAATCAGAGGAAAACATAAGTCACAGTCTGGCAGAAGCTCCGCACGAAGAATACAGGTCACCTTAACAGGCAGCAGAACTTACCGTAAAATGTGGACGGAACAATGAATGAGGTGTGATAAGCAGCAACCTGACGTAAGTTTCAACCATAGCAATGCTAGGAACAGCCTATCAAAGAACAGAGACTAGATTAGGGTAGCAATATACAACTTAGAGAATCTAAAGACAGGTTTAGCAATGGCAACAAAAGAACAGACAATTGCGATTGCATGCATACTTATAGAAAGATATATTTCCGCGAAGATTGCAGATGTACCACAAATTTAAGAGATGAGCCACAGGTTCACATATTGTTAAGCAAAAGTGTAACATATAATATTTGCCAGTTGCGATTTAACATGAACAGAAAAATTACGCCCAGGAATTCTTCTGGTCACATGAAAGAATATGTGAACCAAGTTATTTTCTATTTCTGTTATTTATCGAATTATGCATATAAAACCAACAGCCACAAAGCCTTTGTCGTAATAAAGTTGCAGTAGACTGTAAAAAAAATTACATAACAGAGATGTAAAATCAACTAGGGTAGCAGCAGCAATGTTTTTTTTCAAGTTTTACCTGGCCAAGAAATATAGTCTCTTCAAGCTGGAAAGCAAGCTTCAAACAAAGGTTGATAGACAACCCAGAAAGCAACGACATCGACAAAGGGCAAGTTTCCCGCATCATTGTCATTCTTTCATTCGGTTGCATATTGGGTCCCTGCGTGAATTCTATCCCTCCAGCTGATGTAAACCAGTTCATGACAGCGTCGCATGCTGGCTGTGCCATGGTGAATGAGAGAACCCAAAACATACCCATGGACCGTTCATCCAAGTTCATAAAGTCTATCATTCTCTCTCCTGAAGCTATTATTTCAAAGGAAAAACACATTCTAAATTACACAGATACATGAAGGAATGCAAAATTGCAAATTGTAACAATTGTTTGCAGCCAAGATCTCTCAATGAATAACATGCATCGCCTGAATTCCCAGTTCTAGTGCTACTACTATGTAGTACAAACAACAAGAATTTCCTAAACCTAATTGGTTCAAACGACCTATCTACGCATATTCCTTTCAATGAACTCTTGATTTGGCAGGAATATTGCACAACAGAAGCATAATGGCACATATAAGGCACAAGTACCTTTCGTTGTCTGTTTCCACCACTCATCTATCTGTTTGCCTTTTTGAAGCTGATCACTGTTCAAATGCTCTCTAATTGAACTGTTGAAAGACCAAATGCGCAAAGTTTGGCTGCTACTTATAAAATCAAGAAGAATACTTTGAGAGCTGATGTTATTAGGATCAAGGCTCTTGTCTTCTTTGTGGAATGAAATTATCTTGCGTGTCGTCTCAACCTGATAAAACAAGAAATAGTCAGAACAATTTTATAGATAGATGAACATGTAACAGGCAAACTAAAGAAAATACAATAAGACACGTAACAAAAGAAGCATACAAAATACTATCCAATAAAACAAATTGGTATCATTTAAGTTTTAATAGCTCTTAGACATGAAGTTAGCCTTTGTTGAGCACTGTTATTAATTATAACAGTTTGTCAGTCCTTTAGTATTCCACAGCGTAATAGCCTTTTACAGCATCCAGTCATCAACAAAACAATTGCGCTCCACCTCCCCCTTTCATCCCAGGCCTTTGATGAACTTCAATAATCAATACTTCATGATCTCAGAAAATTCGTCCTCAACAATCACGTTACTCAGGAAAGCAATGATATTTGGCACTATCCATGGGGCAACGCTTCCTTTCCTCCAGCAGATACTATTATTCAACTTTTCAGCATGTTAAAGCTCCAGCACCTATAAAACGGATTTGGAACAAATGCACTTCCTAGCTGATAGACTCAACACCACTGCTTCTTAGGCATACCATCTATGTGACTTAGGATTGAAACTGCGTGCTCTGCAACTTAGGAGAACTGAAAAGCAGCGATCATTTTTTCTGGAGCTGCCTCTTTAGCACCTCTTGTCTATGGCATCGGATTATCTTTGGACACCAACTCAGATACACAAATCATCTTCTTCAATCGGCCAAGATGCACTTCTGCAGGTCTTTCTTCATGGAAGCTTTCATCGTAGCGGCCTTGACCATCTCAAAGCAGAGGAATGTCAAAGTTTTGGATACATAAACCCTAGTATAGGCTCTTGGTATTTTCTGTTTAAATAAATGAGATATTTATCTCCTGTCCTTCAGAATGGAGGAGATTGCACATACTATCTCAACCTTATAAATATTTTCTTCTTTAATTTTATAAAGTTTACTGGCAGGCCTCCTCTACAGTTGTTCCATTACAAAGCTAAACAATTGAATTTAAATAAACTAGAAAAGAAAAAATAAATGTATACAGATCATCATACAAGAGTGTATCACCTTCCTTGGGTCTGAACTAAGTGTGTTCATCACAATCTCAATACGAATAATCTGTGCAAGCAACCAGGTGACATGATTACTGCGTAGAATCTGTTGGTCACCATTTGTTACTCGAGACGCAAGCTTGTCCACAAAATCGAGAAAATCAATACAGCCGCTTTTCATTAGGAAGAAAAAGATGTCAGCGAACAAAAGCCAATCTTGCCAGCACTGAGTCTCTGCAATAGTATGGCAGAGCGGTAATGAGTACGCAGCTAGAAACCAATAACTAATAACCTCCATACATATATCCAACATGCAGATTTATATCTTTCGCAGCAAAAGTAGTATGTCATAAAAAGACAATTAGTAAAAGTGGTGTGTATCCATGGACACTTGGATCCTATCAGCTACCCACTTGAGAAAGAAATTTATGTACTTCAATATAGACAAATAGTGAAGCTCACAGATGCTAACCTGAGTTAGTTAACTTCAGTAGTTCGATTGTCCTGTCAGCAACTGCCTCACCAATCATATCCGGTGAGAAAACAGCTCCTGGTGTTGATGTTTGAGAATGTGGTCTGTAACAAGGAGCAACAAGAAGAACACGTCTCCACCAATCTGGTGATGGAGTTGTGCGGAGAGCATGCCTCAAGCAACGGAGAGCACGTTCCCAGTCTAAACCCCCTTTAGGAATAGAGTTTGCAAGTTCCTAAACAACAATGCAATATAAGCTTTGGTATCCTGCCCAGAACAATATTATGAAGAAACTAAAAAAGTAAATATATATATCACCCTGCCAAGTTTGTTGCCGAATAATTCTGAGTTGTTTCACTTAAAATCTTCATGCTTCTTGCATATAATCATGATAAGTTATAATGATGAATATTGCATCAATGACATGCAAAACACCCGCAAATTAATTGTAATACCGCAGTACTGAGCCATTAAAGCAAAACAATACTGATCCCTTTGTAACTAAACATAAACCATTCTGAAAAACTTTGCACTCGAACTATACCAATTTTAGTCACCAACGTACATCTAACATGGCGCGTAAAAGTATCCATTACAGCTACATATGGCATTGGTAGAATGTATCCCCAAAATGTGTTGACACAATTACATTATAAAACAGATGAATGGTAGGATCTTTATATAGGTGACTAAGAAGTGAAAATAAACCTAAATCCATCCATGCAAAATAGAGAGCATAATTTTTTTTCAAATTTTTTTTTTAATAGAGTGGCTTTTAGAGATCACAATTATCACCCCCTAATTCTCCTAAGTATTTACAAGAATATTTTAAGTTTTTTTTCATTGGTTTCTTAAGTTTATAACCTTTATGATATGTAATTCAAGTCAAAATAATCTCCAGCAAAGAATTGCCGCAGGGAGGGAATATTAACATTATGGGCTTGAACGGGGGCTTCAACGCATGTATAAGATGAAAATTCATACAAGGATGGGAAAGGCAAGAATAAAAGGAAAGATGCGGCTACTTAAAGAAAAGAAAAAGTAATATTACCTCTCCATGCAATGGCTCTCCCAGAACACTAGGATAAGTAATGGGAGAATAACGCAAAGGAGCAACAGATTCACCGGCTATGCTTGGGTAGGATTGTGACAAGAACCGATGAGTTCCAAATGTTGGGCAATGAAGGTGTTGATCCAACATCTGCATGTGCATACACACCATGTCCCTCCTCCTATGAATTTCCATAATAATGCAAACTAGTGCATCATCATCAGGAATGTTCTCAAGAAACTGCAAGTTGCTGCGAACAAGCTCATAGAATGGAACGCGGCATTTCTCTTCATCAACTAAAATCCAGATAACATCTAAGCATAGATGCATCCATTCATGCACGGGTTTTTCAATCCTACAATTTTGCATTGCATTAGCTTCATCCACGCCTTGGGGTCTCTGATCCCAATTAACCAGCCAATTTACCATATGCTGGAATGTCACGGCATGGGTAGCTGGCTTTAAATTGGACTCCAGCCCAGCTAAAATGATCCTACATGATAAATGATGCAGATAGCTAACTTCTGCTCCCCTACGGGACTGGTCACCTCTTGCTGTGGTACCAAGCTGCCCAAGAGCAGAGAACTCAGCAGGCTTGATGGGTGACACATTTGCACCTACAGGTTGGTCAATACCAGATTGAGTAGGAGATCCTATATTGTTCATTGCTGACAAAGGAGACACAGGATTTGAAGCCTGAAAGCTCGGAGCACTTGAAGCTACAATAGCTGATGAAGAAGAAGATACAGGGCCACCAACAGTCACAGAACCCCCTTGCCCCACTGGTGTCTCAGCGGAGGAAACCGCACTAAGTAGAGATGGAATGAGGCTGTCCCATCTTAGGTGGCCACGAGCGCACAGGCATCGCGTAGCAAAGAGCAGGAACTCAGATTGCGGAGCGTGACTACTGCATTGCAGAACAAATGAGATGAGAACCGATTCCGTGACTGCCTGCAACTGCTCCTGGTCCTAAAGAAACATGAAAATCTAATCAATTTCTTATGTTTTTGTCCTCTGGTCAAAATGGGTATTGCGTGTAATGCTCCTGCTTACTGGAAACGGCGTGCACAACTGCTCAAAATCCGAAATGAACTGCTCGTCACGGGGCGGTAGATCTCTGTTAAGAGCCGATACTCTCTTCTGCAGCTTGTTCCTGAAGAATGCAATTTCCATTCAGTTTGGCAAAAGCTTGCTAAATTGACTCACGTGATCAAACTACCGAACAGGTGCTAGAAGACAATGTATAAGACAGATAGCTACGAAAATAGCATGAGCTAATTCAAAGGTTTCAGCGTAATATGGCATTGAAGGAGGCATCATCTTGATGCGCTCAGTTAACGCTAAGCACAGTAAAAGGAATAAGTAATCCGACATCATCTATCACACGACCTTGAACCAAATGGTACTGTATATTACATAATAAATCCAGCCCAATTCGCACGGAGTACAGTTCCCCCAAATAAACTGCCCAATTTGAAATCCACAAGAGGGAAAGCAACTTACGAGGTCTCCTTCGCCGGGTCCTCGGCGCGCTGCTTCGAGATCATCTGCAAAGCCACGGACACCCAGGGTCAGAAGCAGCGCTCGCAGGCGCATAGGGTGAGGGATTGGGGAAGGGAAGGGCACGCACGCCGAGGTATAGGGTGAAGAGATCGGCGATTGCCGGCCGCGCCGGGTGCTGGTGGAGCTGCATCTGCCGCTGGTGCGGCGGCACCGCCGAGGCGGAAATCACCGGTGACAGCGGCTGCCTCTGCCCGTGGCCCCCGTCCATCGCCGACGCGTCGCTCCCGTCGCCGGCGAGCGGTGCGGCTGTCCGGCGTCGACCGGGGAGGGGAACGTGACGATAAGGGTTTAGACGGGCTGGAGCAGTGTGAAGCAGCCTGGTGCTTTCGCGTTTGGGGAGAGACGGATTGACGGTGGGATGTGTAGTCCTGCAGCTTGATGCTTGATCTGAGCCGCTAATTTGGGTACAGGCTTGAGCTACAGAGCACTGAGCCACCGATTCGTATATACTAGATCCTCCGGCGCGGCTTCGCCGCGAGCCACCCGCCGATGACACTGGTATGCAGCGTGCAAAATGGTATGATAAACAGTAGTAATATAGAACATTACTTGCAGCTACCACTGGATTTAGTTTACACGAATAAGACTAAAGGATAAGTAGGGTGGCCTATCTTTTGGAAAAGCACAGCTTGAATTTTCGGCAAAGGTGAGATATCTGAACCACCTCTCAGCAACAATCTGCTCAAAACGATAACAATTATATGACACAGGAATAACTGGTACCATAACCAAACAAAATACTCTACACAGATTCGGCAGTAAATGCTCTGACAGTTCAGACATTCAGATACACTTGATCGTTTGTCGAAGTATATAAAGGCAGTGTTGGTGAAAGCAATGAAGAATCAGTTTAGATGGGTTGCAGAGAGAATTGCAGAGTATCTGCATGGGAAATAATGGTTCTAGCTTAATGGAGTATAGATATTGTTGTCAACTTGAAGTTTGATAGAACCTCATAAATATATTGTCCTCTTGCACTCAGAATCGGCATAGACGAAAAATGGTTCCCTGGCCTCGTTTCTTATGAGTATCTGCATGAAATAATTAATCACAAAGAGGTGATAGGCTTAATATAAAACATAGATACACCAACATGATAAACTGAGCAATATGTACATGAATTCAGCTGTAAAATCAGATGTACCCAGTGGACAATTCTGCAAGTATAAGACCCGTCAGGCTAATTCATTTGTAAACCCGCCTCAGACAATGAAGTTACTTGACTGGCTTCTGGGGCAAAACAGGCAAGCACACTTAGAAGTTATCCTGCGCTCTGATGTTGTCTATTCATTCTGCCTAATTAAAGGATGTCAACAATGGCAATGAGGTATCCATCATACATATATGTAATTCCATATTAACATGGAAAATGAAACTTGATTCCATGCTCAAAAGAAGATTGAAACGAAATAATATGAACGTAAAAATAATCACCTTCATATGATTAGGAACATCTTTAGATTTTATCTGTACATTGTTACACAGTGGTGACTATAACTCCAGGTAAGTCTACACCTGAAACGCAACAGAAAAAAAATTCAGTTTGAAGTTTCAAAAATGCAGGGAAGTGAATCAAGCTCCTCATTAAAAAGCAGAATAAATATGAACACCTAATGTCCTAGTGGCAACCAGAAAATAATTGTTGCCAACACACCGAGAATCACAAATAAGTAATCGGTTCAACGATCAGATGTACATGGTCTGTTAAGGGAAACTGATAAATAAGACGGGGCTGTAATGTGCACGTTAACCATTACACAATTCAATTAGAAATGCAGAGTTTTTTCTAAAAACAATTAAACATACGCATCAAAGATAGGTGTCTACCGAAGTGAAATTACCATTTCAGGGAGCAAACTCTCGAGCTCAATGTCACTATTTAGCTCATTTGTCATGCCATTTGGCTTCTGCGATAAAATGCATTTTACAGAATTATTTTTGTTTCTGCTTGAAATTTAAATATTAACCAAAAGGAGGAGCTCATATGGCCTTGGAATAATCCCTGACCAGTGTAGCAAACATTCGATGAGCATACTTTACATATGGAAAGATTTCTGCTGCTGGGATGAGGATTATTGCTAGTTACGACCAGTGTATGCATGAACACCGTTTTTTTTACATATGGTCAGTGAAAGAAATGGGCAAACTGCAGACTAAAAGAAACTATAAGCAGGTTGTAAAAAAATCACACTTTACTAAATGCAACTAATTGACTCTATATGAGGAAACATTAGTATTTCTGGAATAATGGCAAACCTATGGCAGAAGGTGTAGGGTATTTAGATACATTAATATGTTCATTAATACATGTCCTCAAAACCATCCTTTAGAATCTTTTAATGGCCCTACCGTTAAATTAGTAAATGATAAAGCTGATTACAAAAGCACATAATAAGAGCATCAACCTTAGTAAAGTAAAAGCACTGCAAAAATAAACATAAGGTGAAACTTAAACTTCTTAACACCTCATCAGGTTGAGAAACCTAACATGTAGCTCACAGATACAACCACCTGTAACATTCACACAGATAACTGATATAGCACAGGAAACCGCAGATCAAACTTGATCAGTGTATTTTTTCAACTAAATCATCAAACCTGTACTGGATCCTATAAAAGTGCGTTCATATGCACATGTGTGACACTCTTGACGCAGCCTAAATTACACATAAGCAGAATACTCAAAGAGGAGATTCCAGATAACCATTTCTGCTTCATAGTTCTAGCAATCTTGGTTTATAGAATTCCAAAGCACCAAACAAAACTAAAAGCTGTCGATAATACAAACCAGCTTTTAACAAAGACAACTCAAATAAAAAGAAGAAACATGTTACAGAAAGGAGGAGAGATCGAGAGGGTGCATTTAACTAACTATATTACAAAGCACCAAGACAGTACATGTGTATGGTGCTTTCCTAAACCAGCAGGGAATAACTTCCGGCAAGCAATGCTTCATGGCACTGCCAAGATAGGGAAACGAAAATACTTCTATTGGATGTAAAGTACTGCATGTAAATATAGATAACTACGTACAGAGCAAGCTTTGACAACGTATATCTCAATATTTCGGTTTATTTTATTACGGCATGAGCAAACTCCCAGTAGAAATGGTTATGGCAAAAACTGAAACCTCGAGGTAATGGTAGAATTTATCAAACGTCAAACAAAAATATATTAATATTCACAGAGAACTTAAAAGTTCGGGATTAGAGATTTACCTAGCCAACTGAGTATCTAATAGATAATTATTTTGGTTATATACATGCAGGAATATCAACAGTTGTGTCCTATGTAACCATTCATGCCTTCCTATACCCCTGAAAAGGTAGAACATCAGACATTTCTAGGGACCTCCATAAACTGGAGCATACAAAAGAAAGTAACAATCATGAATAACCGACAATTAATATGTGTACACCTAAACTGACTTCCATATATCATAATTTCATTCAGAGCAGAAGGTCATGCCTGAATATCTTCATAGTAAAATATAATCCAATTTGAGAATCCCAGGTGTGTCGTATAAAATACATCCATAGCTACATCTTCAATTATCTGAAAATAAATGACATGCTCTGATTAGCGCTCATTGTTCAGCAGTACATCGTATGATCGTATAGAACAGCACATGTGTATTTTACAGGTGCAAGTAAATATAAGGAGCATGAGCATTGTTGCATATTGTTATTTACAAAAAACCTACAGAAAAAGTTCTCAAGAACTAAATGGACTTAACTTCAGGCTGAGCAATTGAGTTAATCTGAGGCAAGCATGCAATGAACAACGGCACATACAACAGGGGATACAGAACTTTTCCAAATGGAACAAAGAAACTGACAATAAGATAGAGCAAAGATGATATGGAATTACCATGGAATTCACGTCTCACATATGTTCGCCACTGGAAGTAGTCAGATCCTTGTATAAATGGTAAAAACTACTACAGCTGACATTTCACAAAATTCAACATCAAGAGGAATGTACATCTTCAGGTCAAATTTATGGTGTTATGCCAGATGTTTCAGAAGCCATGAAACCAGAAGGGATTTAAGAACATTTAGATTCTACATTGTTCTGCTTATAATACATGAATCAATGTAGGAAGAATTATAATTTTGAGTTAACCAACAGAGGCTCTGGCATATGTAAGCTAAGAATTTGGCCAGTAATAAGAAACACATGTCCAACACTAAAATTAGTCAACAGTATAAGGTTATTGTTTTACTCTTCCAGGAACAATTCAGACTGAACGGTATCAAATTAGCAGGCATACATAAGACTGGATTCAATGCATGAAATAAAGAAGGGAGGCAAAGAAACTGAATCTTTACTGACCTGGAGACCAAAAAATCAAATGAAGATGTTCGGCTGAGATTGGAAATTTCCATATACTGGCAACCAACAGTGGCCTCATCAGATCCTCTGCACGGCATTAACATATACATGAGACCACAAGCTGTGCAGATTTCAATGTAGAAAGTAATACCACGTACTACTTCGATCCACCATATCCAATATTTACCATATGTGGAATATCACATTCAGTAAGCATGGATTGTCAAAGTAAATAATGTGGACGCTATTTATTATATATGCTCTAACCTGGAAACCGAAGCTATGCACTGACTTAACTGCAAACTCCAAGTTGCAAATATATGTTTGGAAGAATAACGCAATACCTCAAAACAGCAAATCTACGATAGTAGATAAATATGCGTAAATGATAACATCTCTACTTTGTAGAACTTGTCATTTATTAATTATCTTCCTTAAACAGGTCTAGTATGATGGTAGATAAGTTGGTAACAAATATAAATATTCAGTCTGATGGCTAAGAAAGCAAATATCAAATATGTAGTGAGATAACAGGTCACCTGGCTGCCTTCATCTTTCTCATGCAAGCAATATAATTTATACATCAGACTGTAGCATCAAACATTGGCACAAAGGAACATAATTACCACAGTCCATATGCAAATCCTGTCATTGGATAAAAATGGGTACCATTTAGTGTAGCTGAAAGGCAAATATGTGAAGTATTTGTTTCATTTGTCATCACTTACCATCCAGCCCACACATGTTCATTAAGGCTCGTTTGATTTTTGGTAAACTTTTAGAGATACATGTACATGATAATTGGATTTGCAACTCCCACAATCAGTTGTCCCTGTTTAGGCAAAATTTATGATGACACATATAGAGTAGATGTTAATTCCTCAACCATCATCAGAAATCAAATAGAACAAACCTAGAGAGAAAACGTGGGGACTTACCGACGTACAGAAGGACGATTGTGAGAAGGCAAAACAGAAGAACTCGCCTAGCTGGGGTTGTAGACCATCAACGAAGATTGGCCAGAGATGGAGGCCTCCGTGCACGATGAGGATTGGCCGGAGGTGGAAGCGGCGGAGCTCCTACCACTGACATGAAGATGGGCAGCGTCAATCTGCTGCGGGCGGGTCGGGGAGCAGCGGCGGCGCATGGAGGAAGATCGGTCGCTCTCGCTTTCCTCGCCGGGAATGGCATGAAGAATCCCACCCCAATCCAAAATCAAACCCCTCATACTCCACATCCCGCCTCCCCCACCCCTGATCCACCAACTAAAATTCCCAACACCACCGTTTCTGAAACTGCTGTGTTCCCCGTTTCTGAAACTGTTGTAGCCAAGTTGAAGAGGCCATCGCTTGATTCAGATAAGGATTCGGCTTTGAAGAGACCTAAAAAAAATCATTTGATAATGTCATCAAGCAGATGGTGTTTAATTGAAAACATATAGAAATCAACATCAAGCAAATATTCCATTATGCTGTGTAGATCGATCAAGAAAGAGAGGGAGAGAGGAATGATACTGTACTGCACAGGGGCTAGCCAGATGCAGATGCATCGTCTCCTTCCATCAGTTGTCTTCTTCCTCACTGGTCTTCCACATCTTCCTGTTCCAACCCCATCAACAAATCGGTGAGAATCTCGCACATAGTCAGATGTGAATAGAGAGAGAAGGGTTAGGGAAGAGGACGATGGGAGAGTGGAACCTGGACAGAGGGCAAGGGATTCCCGGCGGAGACGGAGCTGTAGGATGCAATAACGTTCACCTTAGGCGGCAACTCAACAGCTCGGTGCCAGAAGTGGTGAGTAGCGGAGGAGAGCGACGTGCCGGACGGACAGAGAACCTGCAGTCGCTCCTCCCGATGACGGCGCGCGGCGCCGCCGCGAGCGGCTCTCTGCGCCGCTCTGCTCCCGCCGGAGACCAGCCTCTCCTCCCGGCGACGGCACATCGCGCGGCGGCGCCGGGAGCAGCTCTCTGCGGTGCTATGCTCCCGTTGGAGACCAGCCTCTCCTACCGGCGACAGCACATCGCGCGGCGCCGCATCTGCGGCGGAGGGCAGGAGAAGGAAGCGGGGGATGGGCAGGGGCGGGCGTGGAGGTCTCGTCCTCTCCGTCCTCCGGTCCTCTTCATCTTTGCCGAGTCCAGGGATGGAGGAGGAGGCTGCCGAGTCCAGGGCTGGAGGAGGAGGCGGCGGCAAGGGCCCAGCGTGGGATGCAGATGAGAAGACGCAGGGAGGGAGGGCGTGGAGGAGAAGCACGGTGGCGGCGGCGGGAGGACGAAGGGGATTGGAGGAGGAGGAAACACGAGCGGATTGGGGGGAGGAGGATGCGCGAAGCGATTGTGGACGGCGGCGCTGCGTGGAAATCCCGATACTACCCCTCAAACACACACCACGACGGCGCAGGAAAGAAGTGAAATGCTACCGCAAACGGACGCTCCAGATTCCTCTGTAACTGCTCGATCCGACGGTCCAGAGTTCCTAATCGCTGTGAGGAGGCCTTAGGGGCACCCCGTTTACCTCCTTCGATATCCCTTCGCCGATGAACACGGGGTATCTTTGGTTTGGTGCCAAAATTCGCCGGTCAATTGCGTCAAAAGAAAATCGACTAGTCAATGTTTGGGCAACGCCAAAAAAAAATGGCTATATTGTGTTGACCTTTCTAGGGGTGCAAGGTTAGGCTCACTTTTACCCTTTTACGTTGGAAGAAAACAACTAAATATGTGCTTTTGCTTTTTTACTGGATAATATTGTTGGATGATGATATAATTCAAGATCAAAAACAAAAACACATATTTAGGTTTTTTTTTACCTTATAAGACAAAGTTCAAAAGACAAAAGTAAATCTAACCAAACACTCGCTTTCTTTTCTTCTCCGTGTATAACTTCCCCCTTAACTAGTTACATCTATCACCTTACCACTTTCCGTATCTACTTTCTACTCACCCTGTTGTCGGTCGACGGGAATAGTGCCATCATCCATCATCCAAACGAATATGGCTACCCTCGTCCATCGAGGCATTGTGCGCCTTTAGACCATCTCTATCAAACGTTTTGAATTTTGGACCTCCAAAATTGTTTTGCAGGCACCTATTAAATTTTCACATAATTTTTATAGACTCTGCAACTGTGTGCAAAGTCAGATTCTCCAAACCGAGCCTCTATATTTATTTTTCATTATTTTCTTATTATTTTTATGCTCACTGATATATATCTCGATTCTTGAAAATGACGTAGTTTCTTTTTCATTTGTTTTATTTTCTTCATTTTCCATTCACTGTTCTCACTTTCCTCTTACCTCCACATATCCTACCTGTCCCGACCGAGGACTTCGATTCGCCAAGCCGGACTTCAGTTCGACCTACAGGTGTTCCATTTCGGTGGTTGGTGGAGGCAGATTTCCGGAGACGGGCTTCCCGACAAGTGTAGTGGTCAGGGCTCAGGTCGGCGGGGGAGGCTCATAGGTGGCTACGGACGTGGTTCTACTCGGGCCCGGCAGTGGTGGGAGGCTCCGACAGTTTCTCCTAGGCCTCCAAGTTGGAGGAGAATAGGGTGGGCAGAAGTAAACAATGCTATTTTAATAAAAGATAATCTTCCTAGAGATGAAATTGGCATGTGAGTAAACAATGTTATTTTTTTCATCAAGATGAGGCAATCACATGTTCTTCAAATGCAAAATTTGCTCGGGCTGCATGTTCTAGTATTCATGTTGCGTCCAATTTGTACAAAACTGGGAGTGTCGCCAATATGTTTGGCAAGTGTGAAAGTGCATGGTGTCCCCATGTGTGGTTTTGGTAATTAATGACAATCCTTATGGACTAATGTTTGCATTAAGATATCCTTGTAGATCTTGTCCATAGGAAAAGATTGGAGTTCATGTGTTGGACTCTAGAAAATTACATGATAATCAATGCTCTATTCAAGGGTTTATATGAAGAATGGTCATGTGTAGAGTTGAGCATATTGCAAGTATGTCTTGAAAGATTCAAGACATCATCTTTGTGAAAAGATAGAAGATTATGAAGTGCAAGTCCAATATGATCCATCTCGGAAGATATCATTTGATTGAAGCTTGCAATGGATACATGAAGACGGAGCTTAGCGAGACTCTCCCATAATGGAGTATGAGGGAGTATTTGGAGAAGTCTTCATCAAGCATGTGCTAGGAAGCACAATCAAGAAAGGTGTTCCACTTGAAGAGATCAAGATCGTCATCATCTAGCTCAAGTGGAATGCGCAAGGCAAATGTATGATCTTGATAGGGTTTCCATTTTACCGGTCTCATGGTTTTAGTGGGAGACCGGGTTATAGGATAGACGACGTACTATCAAGAGGGACTCTCAAGTGAGTAACTTGATCGCATCTTTGTGGAGAGCTCAAACCTTTGCATTCTTGGCATATCATCTTTCTTGGTTCTTACTTGGCTTTTCTCCTTGTTGGGTTTTGGTGCTTGTTGTGATCTTCATGACAAGCCCAAGTTCACCGAAAACGGATTTCGTATGGAAAACTTGTTTCGTTTTCGTGTTGGACATATTATCGGTTTATCCTTGAAGAAAGTTTCACACCTTCCCATGTGTGGTGACTTTAATCTGTTTTCGTGTTTTGTAAGGAAGCTCTTGCTTTCATCTTTCCAACAAAACTGGTTTCACCTCATTTGGATTTCATACGTAAAAGTTATTGGGTTTGCAGTTTTGCTGGTTTTCTAGGCCGGAGTCTCCAGTGTGCCCCAACCGGAGTCTTCGGACTCAGGAGATTCAGTCGAAGAGGCTCAAGTTGGTTCACTCCCTGGACCTAGTCCGGAGTGTTACCGGAAAGTTACCGGAGGAAGGGCGGAGTCTCCGCCCCAGGCCGGAGTCTCCGGTCTTTGGACCAAAAGACTCCGGTCTGACCTGCTCTAGGCCTTAAGGTGGTTCAGCCCCTGGACACAGGCCGGAAACTTACCGGAATGTGTCCGGAGTCTCTTCCGGAGTCTCCGGTCACTCTGGCCGGAGTCTCCGGTGTAAGATTTCCTGCAACGGCTCTTTTTTTGGGAGACCTATAAAAGGCCCCTTCTTCCCCAAAGAGTTAAGGCTTTTCTACAACACATTTTTCTCTCTCTCTCCCACCATTGTTGACCTTGAAAAGCTTGCCTCTCTCTCTAATCCTCCCATGATTCTTGCATATCTTTGAGGGAAAAGTGAGAGGAGATCTAGATCTATATTTCCACCAATCCATCTCTCCTCTAAGTGAGGGGAACCCTTTGGATCTAGATCTTGGAGTTCCATTTGTTGGGTTCTTCTTTGTTCTTCCTCTCTTCTCTCCCCATAAGCATTAGTTGATTTTGGTGGGATTTGAGAGTGAAGGATTTGAGCACTTGTGTTCTTGCCATTGCTTTGCTGCATCGGTTTGTGCTCTCCACGAGGATTCGTGGAAGTTGAAAGTTTGTGAGCTTGTTAGTCTTGGGTGTTTGCACCCTAGACACCATTGTGGTGGTTGAGACCTTTTGTGGTCACTTGTAGCCGTTCGGGAGCCCCCAATCCAGTTGTGGGTTGTGCCCCGGGTTATTGTTGTAAAGGCTCAGGATTCCGCCTCAAAGGATTCCGATAGTTGAAGGTGAACCAATCCTTTGTGGTGCGGTTCGTCAGAGAAGAAGGTGAGCCTGTCGTGGCGTTGAGACCAACCTGTTGTGGTGGTCTCACACCTCTCCAACGAGACGTACTCCCCTACAAAGGAGGAACTCGGGAATACATCCTCGTCTCCACGTGCCTCGGTTATTTCTATACCCGAGCCTTTACTTATGCACTTTACATTGTGATAGCCGTCGTGCTTGAAGTATTCTATATTGCTATCACCTTGTTGCTTGTCTTGCTTAGCATAAGTTGTTGGTGCACATAGGTGAGCCTAGTATTTAGGTTGTTGGCTTGTTAATTTAAACACCTAGTTTTATTCCGCAATTATCAAGCCTAAAACGGAAAAGTTTTAATCGTCTATTCACCCCCCCCCCCTCTAGGCGACATCCTTGTCCTTTCAATTAGTATCAGAGCCTCGGCTCTCTTTTGGGCTTTACCGCCTAGAGAGTAAAGATGTCGTTTGGAGAATTAGTGCACGATCCCACTTTTATATTTGATGGCACAAATTATGATGTTTGGAAAATTCGCATGCTTAATCTTTTTAGGGCCATGGGTCCAAATTATATCAAGAATATTGTAGATATGGGTTTTTCTCCTCCAAAGGATTCCCAAGAATTATCTTTAGAGGATGAGGAAAACTCTCATCTCGATACTCAAGTATCTAATGGTCTTATATGTGTTTTGAGCGATGTAGTTCTTGCTTCAATCATGCCTTTTCGGAACGCTCATGAGCTTTGGACCAAGCTTCAAGATATATATGAAGTGTCCAACATTATTGAGGATGATTGTCCTCCTTCCACCTCCAGTCGTGATGAGTTCACAACTTCTTCCACTTCACCAACATGTGATTTGTCACAAGGTAATGATATGGTGAGTGGTGATAGAAATTACTTTGTTGATGGTGGATATTCTATTGACTATACGTCATCTCTATCTCATTGCAATGTTCTATCTTTGGACTTAAACTCTTCTAGCACTCCTAATGTCATACATGCTAGAGTTGATAGTCCTTGCATATCATGTAATAGTTGCTTAACTAAATCTCATGATGATATGCTCTCTATGTCTTGTTGTCATGAAAATAATGCTTCCATATCCTCTAGTACGTGTATGACTAACAATGTAGAGGAACCCAACCTTTGTTGGAACAAGACATGGACCTCCATGGAGCTTCAAGTATTCCCTCATCGCCACCTTCCGGTTCTCACTTGTGCCTTATGGCTAGGGATTCAAAGGTACCACCTTTGGAACCATCTACAACTTGTGATGATGAGTATGAGGATTATTATGGAGAAGATAATGATGCCGACTCCCTAAAAGAGAAGGGTGAGATGGTATTTTGTGCTCTCCCTAAAGGTAGTAAAGCTATCTCCCCTTTTGTGAAATTTTGACTTATGCTATTAAAAGTTGCGAAGTCATTGAAGAAAAGGGAAGAATTGAGAGATAGGATGCTATGGAAAAAGCATCCTTAGAAAATGCCCTTGAGGAAGAGAAGAGCTTCGAGTGTCTCTTGAGGAGAAACTTGAATCTCTTGATGAAACAAATGATCTTATTATTGCTAAAATCATTAAGGAAAGAGATCATGCTATTGCTAAATATAAAGTGCTTAAAAAGGAAAAGGTTGAATTTGGTGTTGGCAATGCTAGACTAATTGAGGACATAGAGAGACTTGACAAAGCTCATAAGGCTTTGGAAAGTGAACACTCTCTCCTTAGCAAGTCTCATGATCAACTCCAAACTCAACTATCTAAAAATGATGAGCTTGCCAAGTTGTCTTCTTCCATTTCTAATGTTAATGATGCTTGTGCTACTAACTCCACTTCTCGTGAAGCATCTATTTTGAAGGAGAATGTTGAGCTAAGGGCTCAACTTGAGTTGCTAACTAGCAAGTATGGGAAATTGGAAGAAAGTCATGAAAAGCTCTCTAGCTCTAATGAGGATCTTCTAGCATCCCATGCTAAGCTAAAGTTAGCTCATGAGGCTACTATGTCAAAGGTAACATCTTGTGAGCCTCATGTGGACAAGCACAATCTCTACTAAAAATGCTATATTGCCATGTGCTAGTCCTAGTAATTCTACATCACATACTATTGCTAAATCTTGTGATGAATTACTTTCTATGCCTTGTTGCTCTAACAATGAAGCCTCTACTTCCTCTAGTGTTTTTGTTGATACTAACCATGTAGAGGAATTAAAAGAGCTCAAGGCCCAAGTCACTTCTTTGAAGAAAGACTTGGAAAAGCGTCATGTTGGGGATTCTACACTTGACAATATGTTGAGTGTTCAAAGACGCCCCAATGACAAGAGTGGACTTGGATTCAACTCCAATATCAAGAACAAGTCCAAGTATAACAAGAAGAAAAAGGGCCAAGAACAAGTTAAAGATTCGGCCAAGATTATTTGCTTCAAGTGCAAAGTTGAAGGGCACCATGTTAGATCTTGCCCTTTGAAGAAGAAGTCTCTTAGTGAGAAGCAACAAGGGAAGGCCTCAAGCTCAAACTCAAGTTCCTCAAGTTGAAGAACGGCCACTTCCCAAGAAGAATCAAGCTACCCCTCCTCAAGTGAGATCTCAACTAAGAAGAAGGGAAAGCAATGTTGCTACTATGCCGAGAGAAGGGCCACTTTGCTTCTTCATGCACTAATGGTACCTTATCCAACCCTATTATAATTGATGATGTTTATTCTCTTCGGAAGGATAAGGTTGGCAATGTGTTTGCCAAATATGTTGGTACTCAAAGTGGTGTCAAGAAAAGAACCATTTGGGTTGCCAAGCCTATTGTGACTAACCTCTTAGGACCCAACTTGGTTGGGGACCAACAAGCTAAAACTTGATCAATAGGTGTTGTTGGAGGGCATTGGAGACTTGGCTACATCATGAAGAATTAAGGGATCTTCATATTATATTCTCTCAAGCCAAGTCATTTGGATTATATTGTTCTATATCATATCCAATGTTCCTCCTTGCGGTAACTTTTATTTAAATCATATATACATTGAAAGTTGCTTGCACCCTTGCATGTGTTTGGTTTTGTACCTTGCTAGTGTTTGTATGTGTTGTGCTCTCTACTTACTTATCTTGAGAAATCAAGTATGTGTATGTTGGTTTGCACACCATTTACTTGTTTTGAGCCTTATTGCTTTTATTTGCTATTTTTCTTGTTGGCTCTCTTTGAGAGATTAATGGACTATCCCATTTTGGGAGTGATATGCTTCGTGCACTTCACAATCCTAAAAATGTGTTACATGAGGAATACCACTTAGTGTTGATATATTAATATTATCTACTATCTATGTGGTATGTCATCTCATGAGAAATTCAAATTCTATAATGTCCATTAATTATCTCTAGTTGGTTTTGTTTGCCTCTTGTTAAGAAATGGATTATCACATTATGGGGGAGTAATAAGCTATGTGCATATTACAAGCCTAGAAAATGTGAACATGTGAGGTTTTGCCACCTAGAATTGATATTGTTAATTATCTTGTTCCTATGTGGCATGTTCTCAAACAAGTTCCATATTTGCTTAAATGCTTTTCTCTCACTCTTTTGGATCTTGTTTGTGATGGACTTTCTTGGTATTTCCCCAAATATGTTCGCATATATCTTTTTGGGAAACCAATTGCTTCAAGCTACTCTTTGTAGTTGCTTTGCATGATCGTGTGAATATTGAAGCTATCAAGAATATCTATCTATCTATCTAAGCATGGCTTTTAATTCCTATCCTTTGCCATATGCTTATTTGTTGTGAAGTTGGTCTTGAATATCATTCCTACATACCACCGAGAAATATCTCTATATACTCCTTGTCCATGACAAGTGATACTCATAATTGTGGTGGAATTTGTAGACCATCTTCATTTTGGCTTGCTTTGAATTGCCTTATTTTATTGCCAAGGATTTGTTTCGATCTAACTCTCTTTGTCTTCCTTGCATCTTTTGGATCCTTTGTTGCTCTACTGAAATTTGTTTTGTGCTTTCTTGAGTGGGAAAAGCAATGATCCAATTCTTGTGCATTGACATTCAAAAGTCATACTTCTTGATAATGCACTATTCTTGGGGAAGCTATCCTACTTTGAGTAGAACACCGTTCTTTAAATTGGTATTGCATCTCTTGCCTTTCTTGAACATGACTAGTGTTTGAATAATATATATATGGAGAGTGATGATCTCATTTGTGTGCATTTGTATTCAAATGCAAGATCATAAATAATGCACACATCTTGGGGAGCAATCCTATATGCTTTTGAACATTAGTTGCTTCAATTGGTATTTTGATCCCGATGACATGTCTCTTTGGAAGACAAACATTTTTCGTCTTGGTACTTTGTGCCATCATGAAAAGTGTAGAGGGTTTGGTTTATTCCTTGCTCTTTTTTTTTGGTATGTTTTCAAAATTGGTACCTTCTATCATGTGTTGATTTGGGTCTTTGATATAATTTGGGCAATTCGTTTTCTTGTCACACTTGTGTGTGCTTTCTTGGTTTAATTGGTGTTTTGTCCAAATTGTATCGTTTGGTTCTTGAAAGTCTTGTGCATGCATATTTACTATATGTATATCTTATGGCTTGCTTACTTTCGTTGATCCAATATATAGGATAAACTCCATCAAATCCTAATGGCTAAGATGTGCATGAAATTCAATTTCATATCAATATGCACATATTTATGTGGAGTTTGTCCTATGTATTGTAGTTGCTCTAACTACTTTGGACCCAATGAGTTTGGGTACCATGTTGTACTTGAATTTGTTTTAGGTACATTGGAGATGCATTGGAAGCTTGTCTCATCTACAAGGAAGGTGTTGTCACCATGTGCTTATTGGAGCCAAGCTTGGATGATCATGAACACTTATCTTCTACATCACCCAATGCTACCTCGGTAACAAGTATCTACCTCATGCATACATTTCTAGCTTTCAACCTTGTGTAGGTTGTTTCATGGCATGAATCTCTTTTGTTGCAATTCATTTGGTTCTTGCAAAACAACTTTATTGCAAATGTGGGCAAGCCGGGATGATTACATATCAAGGGGAATATATATAATCATTTTCATGATTCACCAATCCCAAATATGTTAATCTAGCACTTTCTACTCTATGTCTCGCATATGCAATATTGATGTTTTTCAAAATCATTTGCCTTTTGCGATACTTGTTATCTTTCTCGGAGCATCCCATTTTTCACCTTATCCCTTGTGGATATTTTTGATGCTATGATGAGTATGTGTTGGAAGTTCATCTATATCCCTTTAAGATAAAATTGAGCTTTGTGCTATGCTTTTAAGCAAAGATCTTATTGGTGTATTTATGACTTCCTCTTGGATATCATGTTCTCTAAATTTGTACCTATTTTTTGTGTGCATGTTTCTTTGTGGACTTATATCTTCATGATTGGTGTCTACTTAGAGACTTTTATACATGAGAGTAGTTACATCTTTAATTGGTATTCCAATCTTTAGTGAACACCTTTTATTGCTTTTTATTCTTTGGTGGTTTCTAAAAGGCACAAGCTTTGCTTTTCATTTGGTATTCCTTTTGCATCTTAATAAGCTTGTGGACCTATTTGCTACATCTTATTTGGGTTGTGTGTATGGAAAAGACATGATATGCACTATGTGCTTCTTATATTGAAAGACTATGATGATGCTTACGCTCATCCTTGTATTAGTCTCCTAAATTGTCTTTCCATGTCACACCCATCTTTTTCGGTTGAGCAAGTTTTTATTTGTCTCTCCTTGTTCTTGTTGCTCAACATTTGTTTGCTGCAAGTTGTTTTGTTTCTTTCCTATCTATCCTCTCTTGCACTTGTTTGTGTTCAAAATTATCTAGGAGGGAGTGAGGATTCCATGTTGTGCACACCATATTGAAATACAAATCCTTATTGTGTACGTACCTTGGGGAGTTCCCTCTTGATTGTTAGAACACTTGGTTATCTTATCATAATATCTTCTTTTGTTCAATTTGTTTTTTGGATCCTTTGATTGGTTACTTTTTTGTCGAAGTATCTTTCAATTTGATTTCTTTTGCAATCTTTGGATCCTCAATATAGTTTGATCTCCTTCCCAACTATTCGTTATTGGATATGTGCATTTGATTTCACTCATATTATGAGAAATGCACACATTATGGGGGAGCTCTTACTATATTGGCCTTCTAATTTTTCCTCCCATTTCGGCAATCGATGCCAATGGGGAGAAGTTTAGAGGGTTTAAGGGAATTTGGTTTTATGCTTTAGTTTCGTTCTTAAGCATTTGCCTTTCATGCTCTTGCATCCTTGCTCTTTGTTGTGCATGGTTGCTTAATTCATTATATAAACTCTCGTAAAAGGGATTGTCATCAATTACCAAAATAGGGGAGATTGAAAGTGCATGGTGTCCCCATGTGTGGTTTTGGTAATTAATGACAATCCTTATGGACTAATGTTTGCATTAAGATATCCTTGTAGATCTTGTCCATAGGAAAGGATTGGAGTTCATGTGTTGGACTCTAGAAGATTACATGATGATCAATGCTCTATTCAAGGGTTTATATGAAGAATGGTCATGTGTAGAGTTGAGCATATTGCAAGTATGTCTTGAAGGATTCAAGACATCGTCTTTGTGAAAATAGAGAAGATTATGAAGTGCAAGTCCAATATGATCCATCTCGGAAGATATCATTTGATTGAAGCTTGCAATGGATACATGAAGACGGAGCTTAGCGAGACTCTCCCATAATGGAGTATGAGGGAGTATTTGGAGAAGTCTTCATCAAGCATGTGCTAGGAAGCACAATCAAGAAAGGTGTTCCACTTGAAGAGATCAAGATCGTCATCATCTAGCTCAAGTGGAATGCGCAAGGAAAAGGTATGATCTTGATAGGGTTTCTATTTTACCGGTCTCATGGTTTTAGTGGGAGACCGGGTTATAGGATAGACGGCGTACTATCAAGAGGGGCTCTCAAGTGAGTAACTTGATCGCATCTTTGTGGAGAGCTCAAACCTTTGCATTCTTGGCATATCATCTTTCTTAGTTCTTACTTGGCTTTTCTCCTTGTTGGGTTTTGGTGCTTGTTGTGATCTTCGTGACAAGCCCAAGTTCACCGAAAACGGATTTCGTATGGAAAACTTGTTTCGTTTTTGTGTTAGAAATATTATCGGTTTATCCTTGAGGAAAGTTCCACACCTTCCCATGTGTGGTTACTTTACTCTGTTTTCGTGTTTTGTAAGGAAGCTCTTGCTTTCATCTTTCCAACAAAACTGGTTTCACCTCATTTGGATTTCATACGTAAAAGTTATTAGGTTTGCAGTTTTGCTGGTTTTCTAGGCCGGAGTCTCCGGTGTGCCCCAACCGGAGTCTCCGGACTCAGGAGATTCAGTCGAAGAGGCTCAAGTTGGTTCACTCCTTGGACCCTGTCCGGAGCGTTACCGGAAAGTTATCGGAGGAAGGGCGGAGTCTCCGCCCTAAGCCGGAGTCTCTGGTCTTTGGACCAAAAGACTCCGGTCTGACCTGCTCCAGGCCTCAAGGTGGTTCAGCCCCTGGACAAAGGCCGGAAACTTACCGGAATGTGTCCGGAGTCTCCGGTGTAAGATTTCCTGCAACGGCTCTTTTTTGGGAGACCTATAAAAGGCCCCTTCTTCCCCAAAGAGTCAAGGCTTTTCTGCAGCATGTTTTTCTCTCTCTCTCTCCCACCATTGTTGACCTTGAAAAGCTTGCCTCTCTCTCTAATCCTCCCATGATTCTTGCATATCTTTGAGGGAAAAGTGAGAGGAGATCTAGATCTATATTTCCACCAATCCATCTCTCCTCTAAGTGAGGGGAACCCTTTGGATCTAGATCTTGGAGTTCCATTTGTTGGGTTCTTCTTTGTTCTTCCTCTCTTCTCCCCCCATAAGCATTAGTTGCATTTGGTGGGATTTGAGAGTGAAGGATTTGAGCACTTGTGCTCTTGCCATTGCTTTGTTGCATCGGTTTGTGTTCTCCACGAGGATTCGTGGAAGTTCAAGTTTGTGAGCTTGTTAGTCTTGGGTCTTTGGACCCTAGACGCCATTGTGGTGGTTGAGACCTTTTGTGGTCACTTGTAGCCGTTCGGGAGCCCCCAATCCAGTTGTGGGTTGTGCCCCGGGTTGTTATTATAAAGGCTCCGGATTCCGTCTCGAAGGATTCCGATAGTTGAAGGTGAACCAATCCTTTGTGGTGCGGTTCATCGGAGAACAAAGTGAGCCTGTTGTGGCGTTGAGACCAACCTGTTGTGGTGGTCTCACACCTGTCCAACGAGACGTACTCCCCTAAAAAGGATGAATTCGGGAATACATCCTCGTCTCCGTGTGACTCAGTTATTTCTATACCCGAGCTCTTTACTTATGCACTTTACATTGTGATAGCCTTCGTGCTTGAAGTATTCTATATTGCTATCACCTTGTTGCTTGTCTTGCTTAGCATAAGTTGTTGGTGCACATAGGTGAGCCTAGTATTTAGGTTGTTGGCTTGTTAATTTAAACACCTAGTTTTATTCCGCAATTATCAAGTCTAAACCGGAAAAGTTTTAATCGCCTATTCACCCCCCCCCCTCTAGGCGACATCCTTGTCCTTTCAAAGTGGCTATTGGAAATTCCCTCAAAATTTTAGAAAACATATCATTGTTGGATCCACAACTCTACATTAGGTATTGTGGCTTTATAATAATAAAGTTGTGTTTGATAAGACGAAAATTCCATTTCTAATGCATGTCATCTACTCGTGCACTGGCTCCGCACGTGGTCACATCTACAACGACCCGAGCACAAAGAGCTCTTCATGGTGGCATGTATCTAGGTTGTGCATGTGGTCAAGGTGGATTTTACCCAACATGGATAGAGATGTAGTCCGCAGATCGATCCTCCAACGGCTATGTCATGATTTTTTTCTTTGGAGTAGATTTATAGGATAGTATGAGCCCAACATATGATGGGTGGCACATAGGGGACACAATAGCATATACAAGTCCAGACCCCCATATGAACACAACAACCCAACTCTTGTTTGGTGGTGATATTTTTCTCGAAATGGGGACTTAGCCCTGACCTCTGCATCACACACGACCCTTTTATTGCGTAGTTTAACATATCAAGTTTACAACTCATGGGTCACACAAAGTGACAACATGAATAAGCCAGCGAAATAATAAGTACAAAACGTCTATATGCATCTTGTATTCTATTGGGGTGCCGCCAGCAACCCTGGTTGAATATAGGGCAAACGATCATCATCAACCAAGTGCATCCGTGAATAAGTTTGATAAAAAATATGGCCCAGCCCAGAGCTCTGCCAGATATCCTACCCATCCCGGTCGAGGACTTCGATTCGGTAGGAAGGACCTTCATTTTACCTACAGGGGTTCCATTTCGGTGGTTGGCGGAGGCGGATTTCCGACGGGCAGGCTGCCCGACGAGTATGGTGGTCAGGGCTCGGGCTAGCGGGGGAGGGGTGGCTACGGTCGTAGCACTACTCACTACTCGGACATGGCGGTGGCGGGAGGTATCTCCCATGCCTCAAAGTTGGAGGAGAAGAGGGAAGGCACCGAAAACCGAGAAGTGGCAGCATAGGTCATGGCAGATTGCTCGGCGGTGAGGAAGGTACGACAGGCAAAGGGATAGCCAGCCGACGCCTGGCCAAAAAATCGCACAAACGACTAGACTCGTCGTCCACTTGCCAGCCCCTTGAATGATCGAAATAATCGAAATATATGAGTTGGGAATTGGGAAGATGAAGGTTGTATGCGCACCATGGTATCCATGGCACAAACTTTAGTATGCGGGGAAACATTTTTTTTAGATAAAAGGGCATGCCCCGATTTCATTAATGAAACCACAGTCTACAGAGTTCCACCAAGACACAACTCCATCCAGCCTCGAAAGGTTTACGACATACAGAAACCAAAAGCAGGGACATGAAGGTACAGGAAAAGAAGGGAGGATGAAAGCAGCAAAAAAGAAAATGGGGGGGGGGGGGGGGGGGGGGGGAGGAGGTTACATGACAACCCTCAAGAGCACATTGCAATTTCTAAGAAAACTACACCTAGACGCAATCATCAGAGAAAAGAACTGTCTTCAGAACATTAGTGGCCTCTTTTTTCCTCCCCTCATCTTTTTCAAGCGCTCCCTGTATCTTCTCCTTTCCTTTATCCTCATCCTTTTTTGTCTTCAAGCTTTCTTTTCCTTTTATTCTTCCTCCTTCTCTTACGTCTTCATCCAGTGAGTCTTGGGATCCACGGCAACCAGCTTCTAAAACATCCCTGGCCACCGCTCCAGCAGCTTAGCGTAGTAGCTGAGAGCTTCCCTTGCGTCCGTGATACGGCACCACTTATTGTTCCTGCTAGTAGACAGGTGATTTCATCCAAAGAGGTTCCAAAGTATACAATACAGCTAAGCGTAAGCGTCCGGAGATACACGTGCCAGCCAAAACTCAAGTGATGATTGGTTTAATTCCAGTTCAGATCACACCAGCAGATGAAGTCAGGCCTACGTTCAGAACGCCATGCAAACAATGGAGAAAAGCAGCCTGGGATCGATCCAGTTACCAATCGAATCAGTAAAGGAGCTAGCTAGCTGATTTATTCCCAGGTACCAAAACGTTGTTTCCTTTCTTAGTAGCGTCAAAAAACCGTGTTGGTTTTCTATCAGGCGCATGTGCCTTTTCTTTCTACGTTTCCTAGTAGAGTACTTGTACGTCGGTCCCATGGGCCTTTATATTCCTTCGTGTTCTAGTATTAGGGCAGACAAGTTTATTCGTGAGTAAAAATACCAGAAAATCGCCATGGTTCCGGCGGCCAATTCTGCGTGTGTTTCTTGTTGATTACCAGTCGATCTGGTGTGTGTTTCCTGGCGAGAATATTGAGGCGAGCTAGCCTCTAATTTGCTGCCGATTCCATCAGGGATCATCCACGTACTTCGGCCGGCCGGGTGCGCGTGTTGTTGAGATTGGTTTGTATCTTCCGTACGTAAACTAATCTGCTAGCTTTTGTTGATGCTTGTGATCCCACGTAAGCCAACGTGCTGCTATACTTGCTGCTGAGGTAGATTACGAGGGATTGGTGTTAGTCTGTACTCTTGAGGATACTAGCTGCGGCTACTGGATTTTACAGAACTCAGAAAAGGTATTACTGCTTGTACGTGAAAGATTGGGAAACTACACTGCGGCTAGTTACGCCGTATCAGTCCGGCTGCACCTACAAAGCATTCCACAGCTGAATCCATTTACAAACTTTGAAAATCACCGAAATAGGTTCATCATGCCAAATATTCTGGAAGCAAGCCAAATTGCGAGCTTTTGAAAGGACAAGGATGTCGCCTAGAGGGGGGGGGGGGGGAATAGGCAATTAAAACTTTTCCGGTTTAGGCTTGATAATTGCGGAATAAAACTAGGTGTTCAAATTAACAAGCCAACAACCTAAATACTAGGCTCACCTATGTGCACCAACAACTTTTGCTAAGCAAGACAAGCAACAAGGTGATAGCAATAGAGAGTACTTCAAGCACGAAGGCTATCACAATGTAAAGTGCATAAGTAAAGAGCTCGGGTATAGAAATAACCGAGGCACGCGGAGACGAGGATGTATTCCGGAGTTCCTCCTTTTTAGGGGAGTACGTCTCGTTCGAGAGGTGTAAGCCACCACAACAGGTTGGTCTCAATGCCACAAAAGCTTCACCTTCTTTTTCGATGAACCGCACCACAAAAGGTTTGGTTCACCTTCCACTATCGGAATCCTTCGAGGCAGAATCCGGAGCCTTTACAACAACAACCCGGGGCACAACCCACAACTGGATTGGGGGCTCCGGATGGCTACCAAATGACCACAAAAGGTCTCAACCACCACAAGGGCGTATAGGGTCCAAAGACCCAAGAGTAACAAGCTCACAAACTTTCAACTTCCACGAATCCTCGTGGAGAGCACAAACCGATGCACAAAGCAATGGCAAGAGCACAACTGCTCAAATCCTTCACTCTCAAATCCCACCAAAAGCAACTAATGCTTATGGGGTAGAAGAGAGGAAGGACAAAGAAAAACTCAACAAATGGAACTCCAAGATCTAGATCCAAAGGGTTTCCTCACTTAGATGAGAGATGGATTTGTGGAAATATAGATCTAGATCTCCTCTCACTTTTTCCTTAAAGATATGCAAGAATCATAGGAGGATTTGAGAGAGAGGCAAGCTTTTCAAGGTTAACAATGGTGGGAGAGAGAGAGAAAAACGTGCTGCAGAAAAGCTTTGACTCTTTGGGGAAGAAGGGGCCTTTTATAGGTCCCCCCCAAAAAAGAGCCGCCGGAGACTCTGGCCTGAGTGACCGGAGACTCCGGACACATTCCGGTACAGGTCAAGCCGGAGACTCCGGCCTTCCTCCAGTAACATTCCGGACTAGGTCCAGGGGGTGAACAACTTTGAGCTTCTTCGACAGATTCCCCTGAGTCCGGAGACTCCGGTTGGGGCACACCGGAGACTCCGGCCTAGAAAACCAGCAAAACTGCAAACCCAATAACTTTTACGTATGAAATCCAACTGAGGTGAAACCAGTTTTGTTGGAAAGATGAAAGCAAGAGCTTCCTTACAAAACACGAAAACAGAGTGAAGTCACCACACATGGGAAGGTGTGGAACTTTCCTCAAGGATAAACCGATAATATTTCCAACACGAAAACAAAACAAGTTTTCCATACGAAATCCGTTTTTGATGAACTAGGGCTTGGTATGGAGATGAACATAAGCTCTAAATCCTCACATGGATAAAAGCCAAATAAGAACCAAGAAAGATGATATGCCAAGTTTGCAAAGGTTTGAGCTCTTCACAAAGATGCGATCAAGTTACTCACTTGAGAGCCCCTCTTGATAGTACGCCGTCTATCCTATAACCCGGTCTCCCACTAATACCATGAGACGGTAAATTAGAAACCCTATCAACACTAGTAGAGAAAAGCTTATAGGTAGACAGTCATTCTGTGGCGCACCCTTAATTTGTGCGCCACAGAAATAATTCTGTGGCGCATGGAGCAAGGTGCGCCACAAAAATATTTGCCTTTCTGTGGCGCATTTCTAGCCCATGCGCCACAGAAAGCAGATATTCTGTGGGACCCACGGCCAATCATTGGACCAGATTCTGTGGCGCATGCCTGTTGATGCGCCACAGAAAGTCGGCTTTCTGTGGCGCATCAGCCAGCATGCGCCACAGAAATCCTACTTTCTGTGGCGCACCGAGCACCGTGCGCCACAGAAAGTGGGCGTCAAATTTACAAAAAGGTGGCAGCCCCACTTTCCCCATGTGACCTTCTCCATTCCCCCATCTCTAGCTAGCTCGAGTTCCTCCTCTCTCCCATGCCATTTTGCCCATACTTTTCTCCATTATTGTAGTTAAACCTACTTTGTTTGACATATAATTGGTGAGGGCTTGGGGAGAGCCTCCATACATACTCCTCCTCTCCCAATACATCTCTTTTTCTCCACTATTTTCTCTCCATCACCACACACTCTCTCTCATCGATCACGGTCACGTCTCGGTAACGGATCTAGATCTACTAGGTGGGTATTGTTGGATGGATATGTATATATATGCATGTTTTGTGTGGCGGCGGTGTGTATGGATGTTTGCACGTATATGGCGCGACGATGGATGTTTATACATGAATCTTTGCATGTTGTTGCCATTTGTTGCCTTGCGCCGGCGTGGTGCATGGATGTTTGCCGAAATGTTGATTCATTTCCATTTCGGTAAATTTTTGCACCACCCATATGTCCTACTTTTAGGGGAAGTCATGCCGAATTTTTTCGTCGAACATGCATGTTTGTGTATGTGTGTGTGCATGTTGCGGTTAATTAATTCTAATTAATAACACATTCTATATGTATACCGCGTAGGCGACCATGGTCATCAAGATGAACTCCAGTCGAATCAGCAGCTACAAGGAAGAAGCGAAGGCGGAAATGATTCGGTGCAACGGGAGCCAGATACGATGTCCGTGTCAAAGTTGCAAACTTGTGAGATGGATCGACCCTGATTCCGGACAATTGGAGGAGCACCTGCTCAGGCGCGGTTTCATGCAAGGCTTCAACCAAGCGCCGACAGCAAATGTTGCGCGTGAAGACGAGGGCGGGCAAGATGATCATGACGAAGGAGTGATGACGTGAAACACACGTTCGTTGGGAGATCCCAAGAGGAAGGTATGATGTAGTCAGCAGCAAGTTTTCCCTCAGAAAGAAACCAAGGTTATCGAACCAGTAGGAGCAGCAACTCTTCAGAAGGTTGTCAACGGCGCCAGAAAAATAGCTGTCGCAGGGAGTCTGGACTGTTGACGTGGAATCTGCACACAACACAATCAAACTACTTTGCCCCAACGAAACAGTGAGGTTGTCAATCTCACTGGCTTGCTGAAAACAAAGGATTAAACGTATGGTGTGGAAAATGAGTATTAAATTGCAGAGAATGAAAAAGGAACAGTTTGCAGTTTGTGGTTGTTTAATCAGTGTAAAAGAATGGACCGGGGTCCACAGTTCACTAGTGGTGTCTCTCCATAAAAGATAACTAACATGTTGGGTGAACAAATTACAGCTGGGCAATTGACGAATAGTGAGCGCATGACAATGCATATACATGACATGTTGACTACTATGATATTTAATTGGGCATTACGACATAATACATAGATCGTTATCCAACAGCATCTATGACTAATAATCCACCGCCGGGTTGTCATCCGAGTCCCCCGTTGGTATTAAGTTGCAAGCAACGGATAATTGCATTAAGTAAAGTGCGTAATGTAAACAAACACATATGCCCGTGGACATAGCATCGTTAGGTTATCCCTAGTGGCAACAGCACATCCACAACCTTAGAACTTTCTGTCACTGTCCCAGGTTAAACGGAGACATGAACCCACTATCTAGCATAAATACTCTCTCTTGGAGTTACAAGCATCTACTTGGCCAAAGCATCTACGAGTAACGGAAAGCATGCAAGATCTTAAATAACATATAAGATAGATTGATAATCAACTTGACATAATATTCAATATTCATCGGATCCCAGCAAACACAACATGTAGCATTACAATAATATGATCTTGATCATGTAGGGCAGCTCACAAGATCTAAACATGATGGCACAAAGTGGAGAGACAACCATCTAGCTACTGCTATGGACCCGTAGTCCAAGGATGAACTACTCACGCATCACTCCGGAGGCAGGCATGGCGATGTAGAAGCCTCCGGTGACGATTCCCTCTCCGGCAGGGTGCCGGGAAGAGGTTCTGAACCCTCCCGAGCTAGGGTTGACGACGGCGGCGTCTCTGGACTTTTCGTGGATATTTGCTCAGGTACTTAGGGTTTTCGCGTCGGGGGGAATAAGTAGGCGAAAGGGCGGCGGCTGCGGACCCCCGAGGGGCCCACACCACCCCAGGGCGCGGCAGAAGGGGGGCCCGCGCCCTGGTGGCGTGTGGCTCCTGGTGGCCCTCCTCTGCTGCTCCTTCGCTCCGTGGCGTGTTCTGGAAAAATAGGCACCCCCGTGTAGTTTCGTCCAATTCCGAGAATATTTCCAGACTAGCTTTTCTGGAATACAAAAACAGCAGAAAACAGGAACTGGCACTTCGGCATCTTGTTAATAGGTTAGTCCCAAAAAATGTATAAAAGTGATATAAAGTAGATGCAAAACATGTAGCAATTGGTATAAAACAAGCATGGAACATCAAAAATTATAGATACGTTTGAGACGTATCAGCATCCCCAAGCTTAGTTCCTACTCGTCCTCGAGTAGGTAAACGATAAAAACAAAATAATTTTTGAGGTGACATGCTACTATCATAATCTTGATCATATAATATTGCAAGGCACATGTAAATGAATGAAGTGATCCAAGTCAATGGTCTATAATTTGCTACCAAATAGATAATGAGTAAACAATGAATCACACAAGCTAAACGTTTTCATGAATAGTACTTTCGAGACAAGCATCAAACAGTTTTGCATAAGTGTTAACTCATAAAGCAATAGTTTCTAACAAAAGGTATTTAATCAACACAAAGGAAGAATTTAGTTTCAGCATTTGCTTCAACTTTCAACATATTTATCTCATGGATATTGTCAACACAAAGTAGTATAACAAGTCCAATACATTGCATATAACGCATGTTGTAACAAAGTTGACACTAGTGTTTGCTTGTGGAAGACAGAAAGAATAGGAAAACTGACTCAACATAAAAGTAAAAGAAAGGCCCTTCGCAGAGGGAAGCAGGGATTAAATCATGTGCTAGAGCTTTTAGGTTTTTGAAAGCATATAGAGATTGCATAAAATATTTGATACTCCTCCCAACCTTGCTAACACAAGCCATGGCTAACCGAATCCTCGGGTGCCTTCCATCAATCACATACCATGGAGGAGTATCTATTTTTGAGAGGTGTTTGTTAATTGTCAACGAATGGTAGCGGGTGAGAACAGTATTCTACCTGTCGAACGGACTTTTAAGAGCGGCTCCCATGAAGGACGTTATTTCTACCAGCAAGGCAGATCATCCCTCTTTCTCTTTGGTTTACACACATTCAGGTATTTCACTGTTTGTCATTGCTTACTGATGAATCAGGGCAAAAGTGTGAAGAGAATTAATTGGTTAAAGTTGTAATTAATTGGGACTGGGCACCCCGTTGCCAGCTCTTTTTGCAAGTTATTGGATAAGCGGATGTATATGCCACTAGTCCAGGTGTAAAAGTCCACTCGACAAATAGAATAAAGAATAACCACACTAATTCCTCATGAGCTAGTAAACATTGACACAAAAAGGGAATAATAACATTTTGAATAATTTAAAGGTAGCACATGAAAAATTTACTTGGAGTGGCAAGGAAATACCACATATAGGTAGTTATGGTGGACACAAATGGCATGGATTTTGGCTCAAGGATTTGGATGCACGAGAAGCATTCCCTCTCAGTACAGAGTTTAGGCTAGCAAGGTTATGTAAGCAAACAAGAATATCAACCCGTACACCAAGTTTTATATGACAAACATATTGCAAACGTTATAAGACTTCATACCGTCTTCCTTGTTAACCAAACCCTGTTATTAGAAAATATCTAGACCTTAGAGTACCACCGATGCAAACCAAATTTTCAACAAGCTTTACGGTAGTTCTTCACTAATAGGCTTAACTCATGTGATGCACAATTTAATCATGATCTACTTGTTAACTCAAAACAATTGACAAGCATCAAGTTATCCATTTAGTGATCTACAAGATTAAGCAAGTTTTTCCTTATACCAATTACCACATGCAACATTTTCTGAACCAACCAAACACCAATCAATTTATTTCATCAACTCTCCAAACAAATATAAGTGAAGCAAGAGAGTACTTTCTACAAAAGAAAGCTAATAGCTCTGACAAGAGATACATGAAAACAAGAGCTAAAAGCTGAACAGCGCTAGATATGAATACTCAACAAATATAAGTGAAGAATAGGAGTATTCTCATGAAAAAGCGGAGCGTGTCTCTCTCCCAATCAAGAATGCTAGGGTCCAGTCAAGCTTTATTGAAAATAAAAGTGCAATACTGAAAATAAAAGCACACAGACGCTCCAAGAAAAGCACATATGATGTGAAAGAATTAAAATATAGTTTCACTAGAGATGACCTGATAATTTTGACGATGAAGAAGGGGATGCCTTGGGCATCCCCAAGCTTAGACGCTTGAGTCTTCTTGAAATATGCTG